>PITA01007389.1:0-77610 GCA_004023965.1 Spilogale gracilis
CCCTGGAGAACAGTGGGAGAAGGAAAGGAAATGGGAACTAAGGTAATCTAGGGAGGGAAACGAAACAACAGAGACTTTGGACACAGAAACAAACTGAGGGACTTGGAGGGAGGGGGTGGGGGGATGGGAGAGCCTGGTGGTGGGTACTGGGGGCGCCTAGAGCATGGAGCACTGGGTGTTGGGAATGGGAAAAAAAAAAAAAAAAATATCAGCATCAACAGAAACATCAGTGGGCCAGTCCCTTCATCAAGCTAATCAGGCTGAGAAGGGATATCATTATTCTGGCCCTCTGATATACCAAATAATAGAGGCTTTTCTGGCCTAAATTTCTTGGGAACATGCCTATGATTTAAAAGAGCTGAAATCTTGAAATTAATGTGTAACAAAGAAGAACTGTGACCAATTGCCATCAAAGGACCACCTATCCCACTCAGAAGATGTCCCTGAAACCCAGTAAAGGTGCTTAAAATGGCTCTCCCTTGGAATTTCATCTGAGTCCTGGCTGTGGTTCTCTCTGGACCAAGCCTGATGCTGAAGGCAGTGTTATTCTGCATCTAAGAGGCCAACTGCTTTGAACTTCCCTCAGCTTGTCAATAGCACCAGCGTTGGCCAAACAGTATGGATCGAAACATCAGATCAGCAGGCCAAGCTGTCACAGTGCCACCCAAAAGCCAGAATAAGAATATGGAGCTACATAAAGAATAACAAAGAGATAGGTAGAGGTTCCCTGCTAATCTATGCATATAGATGCCAGAGCACTGGATATGGGGACTCTATTAGGGAGGAAAGTACTCACATCCTAAACTCCAACCTGAGCAGAAAATGAGTTTTATAGTTTCATTACATTCATTTGAACAACCTAATGGCTTCCTTCTATTAGTTTGTGTCTCCCTTTCAGAGATTGAAATCAAAATATTCAAGTTCTGATCAGGCCACTTTCCTGTCTAATTATCATATGAACTTGGATATACCAAATTCTTTAAAACACTATTGCTTCAATCTTCATACTGGCTCATTCCAAGGGGTTGCCTTGAAGATTAATGAGGCAATGTGTGTGAAGTGCCTGTACATTCAGAGTAATCAATACATGTTTACTGAATCATAATCTTCCCTCTATATCTATGGCTTCTAAAAGCAAGGAACATTTAACTTGGCAACTTTTTTTTTTCTTTTTTGGTCCATATATAAGACAGATTATTCCTGAAGGCAAGTCAAACATTATGATATTCCTCTTCCTTTATTCTTTCCCCATGAAGAAAATATCAGTATATTTCCAGTGGCTAGGTTAAGCTGACACATGTATTATAGGGCATTTCTTATACCTCTAGCATGAAAACTCACATTACAAACATTTTGCAAGAATGTAAGAATCGGGAAATTTTAATGTTTTCATTTACAGCTTAAATAGCTATATCATATTCCTTAGCAAACTGATATGTCACAATATCTATCATATCTTCTATTTGAAACAAAGCCAAGGACCTACTCAATGACTTTCAAATAGGCCCTATTTATAATATAAATGATGCACACAGAATGCTGTTAAAAGTAATAATAATCTAAAACTCCTACATTCTGTTATATATTTTGATGACAGCTACAAGGAAACTACTAGCCCAATTCTCTTGATGGTTTTGTGTGAATATATTGGACCAATCCATTAAACTTTGATAATAATCCAATTAATTGGTTAGAAACATTACCCAGACTCTGTGCTGTTTTTCTTGCAGAGAGAAGAGGTGCCTGTTTATTTCACAGGCAGAATGACCAATTTGGATATCAATATTCTCTGTGAGTGAGCTCTCTAAAATGGATTCACTATCGATCAGTCCATTTGCTATTGTTAGCAATCTTGCTCTACATTGTGAGGTCTCTGAATCATTTTTTACCCCTACATGGTACTGTGAATCATTCCTCCTCTAACCAACCACAACTAAAATTTAGAGTTTGCATATGTATAGGGTTTTGTGGAGACAAGTACAATATTAATTTTCCCTCAAAATTGTACTTGTCTTATGCTTTAATTATATACAGATTTTTGAGGATTTAGATGTGCTATTTAAACTGGTGTCATTTCATAATAAAGTTCAGTGTGACTGCAAAATACTGGAAAGAAGATGCTATCCTTTTCTCTCATTTAACAGGTACTAAGACTGAAACATGGAGAGCAAAGACTTCAGAGTTAGGTAGACCTGAGTGGAACTCTGGTCCAGACACTTACCACTAGCAGACCTTGATCATTCTAAATCTGAGTTTGCTCACTTCAAAATGGGAGTAACTCCAATGTCCACCTCTACTGGTTGTTGTACAGACTAAGTGAAATGGTTCACATAAAGTTCCCAGAGTATAGTAAAGACTCAGCATGATTATGACTGTGACCACAGAGTTGTAATCACTTCCCTACGTTACCTCTTCCATGTAGTGCACTGAATCAAACAAAATGTTGTTTAGTTTTGGAAGTCAGAAATGGCAAGATATCAGCAATTCTACATGGTTCAGTGTAATTTGTCTTTTGTTTGCTGAGAAATAGACTGAGATTTTGAGAGCAAAAATTGTATTTTCCTCAAATTTATATACTCTGAGAGCCTAACACACAGTAAGCATTCAATGGATGACTGTAAAATGTAAATAATGTAATATAAATAATGTAAAGTGTGCATAATGTACCCTTTTCATTGGACTCCAAATTACTGACAGTAACAACTCATCAGAGACTTTTTCTTTTTTTTTTTTTTTGGTAAGTCCCATTGCCAAGGGGAAAAATCATTGCATATGTTGATTATGCTATGACCCATGAATATGAAAGTGTATTTTGTCTGCAGGCTATTTCATGCTTAGTTGAAAAGAGAGTGAGGGGTGTCTGAGTGGTGAGGGCCTCCGCACGGTGAGATCCTCACACCACAAGCTCAGGAACACACCCCTGCTCACATACACTCCAGAACTTGGGGCTCTGGGCCATGCTGTGTCAAATAGAGACCATGGGATAGTAGGAGATCAGAAGAGCAAGGCTGTCTCTATAGTGACAGTATATAAAGCCAGATTCCATCACAACTGTCCCTGCTGCTCTTGCAAAGAATAGACAGAGGTCCTGAAGCCCAACTACAGATATAATCTAAAGTCGCCCCAGTGACACCTCCCCCCCCAAAAAAAACAAAGAAATGGAGTTGTATTTACTTTGATCATGTCATGGGTAGTCCATAGCCCTGAGTTCAGACAAATAGGTCACTTATTCTTCATCATCACAAAAGTCAGTATAATCTCAACTTTTCAGATCTGTCATAAGGATTCAATGATGTATACTGAAACGCATGGAGAAAAGAAATGAGTCAATGTATAAACAAGAGGCCAGTACTTAGAAAAGATAAATGCTTTCTCCTTACTTGCAGAGCAAGGGAGGAACTGAAACAAAGAGAGCTGTGATTTCTCAGGAGTCCCTGGACTCAGGACTTCCTTCCTACACCTCCCTGTCCACCACATCCACCACTAGATGTAACTCAACCATAAATCCCACGTTTCTCAGATTTCACAAAATGGGCTTACAATCATTTAGTCTTAAAAGAGTGATGTTAAAATTCATTGACTCTGAAGATTTTTTTACTATAGGTAAGCTCAGAATGAATTTTCAATGCCTTAAGGCCTCCCCAGCACTTTGGACATTCCTCTTTTACAGAACATATTATATACCCAGGTTTTGATGCATCTACATACTACTTACTGAAATCCAATTTTGGGCTACATTCTCGAGATGTCACATTTCACTTAAGTCTCACAACAATTCAGTTAGCTTTACTCCCATTTTGAAAGGAATCAGAGGTTTGGAGGGCTCTTGGAGAGAGTTTGTAATAACTTTGCCCAAGTTCACACAGTTAATGAGCAGCAGAGCCTGAATATAAACCTGGGGATATGTCTTTGTAGTTGTGCCTTCACCACCATGGCAAGCTGAAGGAGTATTTTATTTACAGGCTGCTTTTCAAGAGGGCTCTGTCTTATTCACTGTTGTGTCCTCAATGCCTAAGTGCATAAATGTATTTTCATTGAAGAATAAATGAATAAACAGTCACTAGTTTCCCTAAGTTTCCAAAGCAGTTATAAAGCTCACAAACAACATTCACCCTCACCTTTCTGGAACTGCAACTAAGCAGGAAAATAGTAAAAGTATGTCTTACTAGAGATAGGGTTGAACAAGTACCTCTGAGACCCTGTTATCACTCCTTAGTTTTGCACTAAAAGATGAATACAGTTGTGAGATAAATTCTGTTTGACTTTCTGCTTTTTCTAAACAAATGCCAGCCAACCCAGTTCAGTGTGATAGAAAGAAGGGCATTTATGTTCTTAGACCAGTAATGTGGACTTGGGAAAATGATTTTGCACATATGTTCCTCAGCATCCTCGGCTGAAAAAAACCCTGACTAGAAACAATGATCTCTGATCTCAGGAAGACATCTGGAAGCAGGTATCTATTTTACCATCCAGAACGTGCAGGCACAGGTGGCGTCATGTGATAGTCAGCTGATGGGTTTAGACCCCAATGCCAACTTTAACTAACCACATGATCTTGGCAGTTTTCTTCATCCTTCCCATCAGGCTCAATATTCATCTTTCATTTCTCAATTTCTCAAAACTACTGAAAATATTAAGAAAGACTAATAAACATGTAGATAAAAACCAATGGTAGAAAGGGATGTTTGTTTGGGTGTAGAAGAATAACAGAGGGAAGTGGTGTTGGAGTGGACAAGATCAGTGTGTCATTTTCTTTAAAGTCTGGGGGATATTTTCCTTGGAATTTAAGTTTCATCAGCTTAAGCTTCTGCTTAATTCTGTGAATGCCATGAGAAACACGCATTCTCCATGTGCTGGCTTTTATCTAGTTATTCATATGTAAGGCTTTTAATAGAAGTAACAATTGGTTGAGGAGCTGTTAGTAGTTCAACACAGAATATTAAAAATAAATATTATAGAGTGGGTATATTTATCTAAAATAAAATCACTTTGTCAAAATTTCTAACCAAATTTGAAAATTCATGATTATTCATTCCTAACATGTAAATTTTATGAATAATTAAAATGGAAAAATTCTCCTGCTTTAAACTGAAAATGACTGAATAAAAAACAAAAGAAATGGGTCACAGTAGGTATTGATAGTTCCCTAATTAAGTAGGATTATCTTAATGACAAGCTTGCTTTTCAAAAACTGTTAAGAAATGTGAATGCTATCCATGGTGAGGGAATATTTTCCTCTGTTACATTTTATGTTGGATTCTTACTGCTGCTGTAACAAATTACCACAAATTTAGTAGCTGAAAACAGCACAATTTATTATTTTACAGTTCTGTAGGTCTTAATGATACTGGCCTCAATGGACTAAAATCAAGACATCAGTATGTATGTGTTTCTCCTGGAGGTTCCCCTGGGGCTCTGTTTCTGTGCCCTTTCTGGCTTCTAGAGGCTGCCTGTATTCTTTGGTGCATGGTCCCTTTCCAAATTCCGAGGTAGCAACAGTTGGTTGAATCCTTCCCACACTGGATCACTCTAACCTTCTCTTCTACCTCCATCTTCAATTAAAAAAAAAAAAAAATATATATATATATATATTTATTTATTTATTTATTTATTTGGGAAACAGAATGTGTACACATGCAGGAGCAAATGGGGGGAGGGGGGAAGAATCCCAAGCAGACTCCCCACTGAGCATGCTGAGCATGGAGCCCAACAGGGGGCTCAATCAGGGCCCAGAGATCCAGACCTGAGCTGAAATCAAGAGTCAGACACTCAACTGACTGAGCCACCAAGGCGCCCTTCCCTCTTCAACTTTTAAGGACCCTTGTGATTATACAGCAAGCCTCCAGATAATCCGGGATTATCTCCCCATCTCAAGATCCTTAGTTTAATCACAACCTCAGAGTCCTTTTTATCATATAAAGTAACATATTTACACTTTATGGGGATTAGTACACGGACTATTTGGGGGGCCATTATTATGCCTTCTTTGAGTCTGTATATAGTGGTTAAGAGCATGTACTCTGGAAGCAAAGAACGTAGGTTCAAATCCCGAGTCTGCCAGTTATAGCTATATGATCATAATTAAGTTACTTAACCTCTCTGGCCTCAGTTTACTCATCTTTAAAAGAGCATTAATAATCCACACACACCTTTTCTAGCTTTTGAGAATATTAAATGAATTTATGAAGAAAGTGACCAGACATATTAAGTGTTATGTGATCATTAACTATTAGGAAATAGAAGTATATTAGTTATGATAAGCTAAATTCTATAGCATTCAACATTTCAATTTTTGCTGGCTTAATACAATATGCTTATTTATTACTGTGAAAAGTTCAATTAAAATAAAAACAAGAGAGGAAATATGCAATTGTTTTGTCCCATCCATCCCAAAGCCCTCTGAATCTTCTCCATTCAGGCATAGGGAGGCAGAAGTAGAAAATCCTGAAGGAAGTTTTCATGGGTCAGGTCTAGAAAATATTTATATCACATTCCATTTACGCACTGCAAAGTAGGTTGATAAATGTGGTCTAAATATGTACCCCCAAATGGGTTTGGTGAAAAGCTAGGCAGTCTCTGCCACAAGGATCCAAGGGTCCATATGGAAGGTGACATTTCAGGGACTCCTGGCCCCTTTTGTAAGCAGATGGTGAAAGACTTCTGGAGGAGACAGGAGTCTAGGTTGGATATTTGTACAGCCCAAACTATATATTGTTTGGGATAAATTGGAAGCTGGGACTTTGGAACATGGATGAGCTTAGAGGGTATAATGTTAAGTGAAATAAGTCAGACAGAGAAAGAGAAACACCATAATGACTTCACAGCAACAACATAAACTCACAGATATAAAGGACAAATTGGTGGTCACCAGAGGGGAGGTGGTGGGAGGATGGGCAAAATAGGGAAAATGCATTAAGAGATACAAACTTCCAATTACAAAACAACGTCACAGAGATGAAAAGCACAGCATAAAAAAAAAAAAAGCACAGCATAGGGATTATAG
Source organism: Spilogale gracilis (assembly GCA_004023965.1). Taxonomy (NCBI): domain Eukaryota; kingdom Metazoa; phylum Chordata; class Mammalia; order Carnivora; family Mephitidae; genus Spilogale; species Spilogale gracilis. The sequence continues at coordinate 7,004 of PITA01007389.1, forward strand.
CCAAAAATATCATAATGGTACTAAATGGTGACAGGTGGAGACTACACTTATCATGGTGAGCATATTCTAATGTCTAGAATTATCAGAGCACTATGTTGTATACATGAGACTAATATGACACTGTATGTCAACTATACTTCAATAATAAAATGTTTTAAAAGAAACAGAGCAATCACTCCAGCGTGAACATAGCCACATGATTGCTGAACGAAGTAAGGACCACAGCAATTAAGTGAGTGAATCTCAGATTAGAGGATACATTCAGGCTGTAGAAACAGATGTAATAATTATTGGTGCAACAATTTAAGACAGTAATTGAAGTCATGGAGGTGTAAAAGTAGGTGGGGTGAGAATAAGACGATGAAGAGGAGCAGGAGAGGAAACCATAAGGGTTAGGAGTTGCTGGAGGGTGGAGAGGCAGGAGAAGAGCAGAGTGAGGATGTACCAAGAAGCAAAGGAGGGGGCCACCTGTTAGCTGTGTCAATTTTACCAAGGAATTAAATAACTTCTTTAAAACATCTAGGGGCCTCTGCCATCTCCACGGAAACAATTTCTATAGACTGTACAGTGGCAGGAATGCTGCCGAACACAGACTGCTGGAGAAAAAGTACACACCGATAACTCTTTCAACAAGTTTTATTGTGAAAAGGAAGAGAAGGATATGGCTTTGGTGGAAGATGGTGGTTAAAGGATTTCTTTCTCTTTTTCTTTTCCTTCCTTTCTTCTTCCTTCCTCTTTTTCCATTCTTGTTCTTTAAATATGGGATAAACCAGCAGGCTCAGGGGAAAGAACCAGTCAGGGAAGTGTTGAAAAACAGGGAAGATGGGGTAATGGAAACATAGGAGATAGAGGGTGAGCTAAGAACAACAAAAGTTCAGCATTGTCAGTCCCATTCTTGTCAGGATGTTGTGAATGGCTGACAAGACAGTGGAGCCCATCCCTATAGTATTTGGGAGCCTTAACAACAATGCAAAGTGGGGCACCTGGATGGCTTAGTCATTAAGCCGCTGCCTTCAGCTCAGAACAAGATCCCAGAGTCCTAGGATTGAGCCCTTCATCAAAAACAATGAATCTTGGAACACTGAAATAATAAAATAATGTAAATAAATAAATAAATAAATAAATAAATAAACAAACAAACAAATAAATAAATAAATAATAAAACTAAAAATAAAATGCAACTTCTATTTGCATTTACTAGCCTGAAACTTCTCACTGGTACATCAAAGAACAGATCAGACAGCAATCCTAATTCAGGGACTCTTTCATTTATTTATGCCTACTTTGACCTGAAAGGATTTAAGGCACCCCAAACCTGTCACCAGGAGACTATATGGAGAACACAACCAAGGCTTTCTTGTGACAGAAGCAGGAACAGAAGAAACACTACTCATTTTTTGAAGAAATGAGAAAAATTCAATGTTCAGTTAAGCTGACACGAGAACTTTAGTAGAGGGGTTTATGTGTATTGAAATCTAGTTCCAAGTCACAGATGACAAAGTCTGTAAGTCACAATTAGTAATAAATCAATTATTATTCTTTTTTTTTTTGACAGGAAAAAGTAACTACCTATGGCATTATATATAGGTTTGCTAAAGAGGTCCAGGGAATCTTACAATATTACCAATGCAATTATGAACTCTGGGGATCAGACTTCACATGGAAGCCACAAGCTCAAGGGAAGTCATAGTGCATGGGAGGAAATATAACCTGGCTTTACAAATTCAGGTCTTAAGGCAAAGAATGGCAGGGAATATAACCACTAGGACCCACTTGCAGTTCTTCCCCAGCCCTCTGCACCTCTCTTCCAAGATTTACTTTTCTCTGTCATACTAATTACAATGGAACATAAGTGCTTTTTACTGTCTGTCTCTCCATGCAGACTCCATAAACTGAGGATTTTTGCTTCATTTGGTCAGTTTTGTACTCCAAAGCCTGTGACAGACCCCAACACATGATAAGCATTCAGTAAATACTTTTCAAGTGAAAAAAAAAATGAATGAAGCAGTAGAATTGGCTCATACTTTAATCTACTATCTGCAATGCCAGCCTCATCTTCCAGTACTCTCCACACTCCAACCATGCCCAAGGGCTTCTTAATGTTCCCTGAAATTTCATGCTCCTGTGTATACTTTCTCTAATGATTTGACGCATCTCTCACACCTTACCCCACTTCCCACCACACATACACACACACACACACACACACACACACACACACAAACACAAACACACACATATACACACACATATACTCATCTGCCCCTCAAAAATTAACTTTCAATCATCAAGTATTTTGCTCAAGCAGTTTTGTCTCCATGCATACTTCCATCACCATCCCAGCATATTTCTTCACTCTTTCATCCAGTGTGTCCTAATTTAACTGGTATTGTTAAGGATTTTCCATGTACCTCTTACTGCAATAGTCCTATATCAAACAGGCATGTAAACCCTGTGCTCAATGAGTGTATGTCACTTCGGCCACTGTACCTTTCCCACCTCTCTTTCAGGCTCCATCAACCTATAGTGCGACTGTGTTTATACTTGTCTCCTCAACTAGATACTTAGGGCCTGCAAGTCAATACCATTTCTTCTTTGTTTCCTTTTCTCCCATACATGGCACAGCATTTGCTCCTTGATAAATGTTTGAATGAATGAAATAACTTAATGACCAAAGGATATGAAGCATACTATTTCTACCCTTCATGTTGGCAATTTGCTTCTTTTCACTCCTGGCCCTGAAGATTTCTGTGCGGTTGCTGTGGATATTATTTTTACTCATGGTCTTTTTCCCTTTCTTCCTCCCTTGGTTCGTAATAGTTACCAATCATTCACCATCTGCTTCATGCCAGGCTCTATGCTAGACACTATATAATATTAAGTATCTCACTGAATACTTACAGCAACACCGCCAAGCAAATATGATTTTCCCTATTTTAAAGAAAACCTTTTTCATCTTCTCGGGTCCCTTCTTTTTGTAAATGTCCTCCCTTCCTTAGTTTTGCCGAGGGTATTTCAACAACCCCCACTACCCGCACCATTAGAGAAAGGTACTGGACCCTCAATATGAGGGAGGGAGACCCAGATTCTTTTATCAGCTCTTCCCCCTCCTCCTCTGCTGCTAAATTTGCTTTTGACCATAAATTGTTCAATATGGATCTTGGCAAGGTAACAAGTCTAGACTATATTGATTTCCTTGACAAGTGACAAATAGAACATCATGATGAGTTATTTCAGTAAAAACCAAAAAGAGTTACAACTTAGGACAGCTGTCATTGAGCCCAGAGATTGATACCAGGTCCTCTCCCAGAGAAAAAGCTAACACAGTCAATACTCTCCCTCAAGACCCTTTGCTGCCAGCATTTAGGGACATTCCAGTTATTTGCCAGCATCTACAGTGGTCTCTATATGTCACAACTCACAAAGACATTACCCTGTACAAAAACCAAAGGAGGTTTGTAATTAAAGTATGAAAATTACCTCCTTATATCCCAACCCCACCTGTATCACAGTCCATAAAATCCACCCCTTGTCTGATTGTATGTGTAGGGAGATTTCAGGGTATCTTTAGGTTCTGAATTCAGACAGGCATCTGTTGCCAACTCCTCCATTTGCTGTCTGTGTGTCCTTGAGAAATCTATTTAATCTTTCTTAGTGTCTTCTACCTTATTGTTAAAGCAGTATTGACAATACCATCAGATTCCATAGAATTGTTGAGAAAATTAGGTGAAATAACATAAGTAGGGGGTCTAGCATAGGTATTAATCCCTTTCCCTTCTTTTATCTTGTTATCTCTACTTCTTCACTTTATGTATGGAAGTCTAGAATCTTGGAACTATAACAGAATGAGATGCCATCAACCTCAAATATCCAATCATAGCAGAAAGTGCTTAATGAGAAAATGACCTGTGGCTTCTGGACTCAGTCTCCCATAAAAGTTGAAAACTTACTACCATAGAGGGTGACTAATGTTGAATGCAATAAGGAATGAGAGATGACATGAATATATGAATGAAAACATAACACATGTCATTTTTCTTTTTTTATTTCTTTGGCTATGACCCACTGTTCTTGGTAATATCATCTATCCATTTAAACACAAGCCTTTCTCTGTTGTAAGTGGGTGTTTATCTTCCCCACAAGACAGGCCATCTTCATCACAAGGGACATATTAACTAGCACCTAGAAGAGTATCTGGTACAGAAAACTGGACCATTAAATATGTGGATGAAGATGAATAAATGAGATAGTTGAAGAGTTCTAGAAATACTTCTTATACTTAAAATATCACTCTAATGAACTACCTTTCTGCTGTTGAGCATGCATATTTTGTACACAGTCACTACGCTGGTTGTGATAGTTCTAGTATGCATGACATTCAGCACCATGGACAAAGTCCTGTCCTGCTAGAGGAGGATGGCATCTCCCCAGAGTTAGGATGGGCATTCTCTGTGTGAATAATGGGAATTAGAGGCTGGTAATCAGTCAAGAAACTGAAATGCAGATACTGTGAGAGCTTAATGCTGCACAAACCTCTGCACAAAGTAGGTACCTGATAAATGTTAATTGACAACTGTGAAAATGAGAGAAATTCCACTGTCTCTGATTTAAATTATACATTAAGACTGTCCTGGCTCTTTGGGATTGATAATAAATGGAATAGAAAAAAACATGGGAACATAAATTTTTAAAGTGCAGGGGTTTTATTCTTTTAAATCTTTCTCTGATTTTTTTTAAGTTTCCTTTCCTGTTTAGTGAAAACAATCTCAATTCCACGGGTCTGTTGGAGGGCTAATCAGACAATATTTTATGTACAATCTATCAACCATGTACAATTGCTCCTAGCACTGAGCTAGACCCAAAGGTATGTGGTTTGGGAAAGGACAAGGGACAGTCCCTAAGTCCCTGACCTTGAGACACTGTGAAGTTCATAGGATAGAGAGCAAAGCAACAAAATAAAAACTATATTAGTTTTCTGGGGCTGCCATAACAAGTTACCACAAAGCAGGTGGCTTAAACCACAGAAACTCAATCTCTCATAATTATAAAGCAAGAAGTCCAAAATCAAAGTGTCATCAGGGCTGTAGTCTCTACATAGATTCTAGGAGAGAATCTGTGCCACTACTTCTTGGGTTACATCACTCCAATTTATGCCTCCATCTTCACATTACCTTCTCTTCTGTCTGACCTCTCTACTGTATGTTTCTTATAAGTACATTTGTTATTGGATTTAGGGCACACCCAAATCATCCAGGATGGTCTCGTTGTCTCAAGATTCTTAACTCAGTTACATCTGTGAAGACCCTTTTTCAAATAAGGTAACATCCATAGTTTCCACAGATTAGGATGTAAATATCTTTTTTTTTTTGGAGGGGGCTTAGGGGGTAGTGGTGAAGGGACATATTCAAGCCACCACAATAACTAAGAAGGTAAAGTGATTATCTTCATTTGTAGAGTTGAAACTGAGGTTCCAAGAGGTTAGATAACTAGTCCAATATCATTGAGGTGAAAAATTGTAGAATTGGGGCTCACACCCAGGTCCTACTCAAAGGTATCTGTTCTTTTCATCTCTATTATGACTCAGTCATGAGATTATAATATAGCATCACCCAGGGTCCTAAATGATTGAGAGCTAATTCAGATCAAGTAAGGCAGGATTGTGAAAAGCTGTACTAATAATGTTCTTGAATGAGGAACAGGTATTAAAATATTATCTATAAGAAGATGATGTATACCTAAGAATAGAATACTATATAATGTGAAGCTACCATAATGATGGTTAAATGCTTTGGGCAAAGTGTTCTAAGACTGAAGCATTTTGAAAGAAGAAAGACCATTACCACCTGGAGGCAAGAGAGGAGGGAGCTGAAAAAGGCTTCATGAATGAGTATCTTTTCATTCTCATTCATGAGAAGGATACAAGGATAGAATTTGGATGCACCAAGAAAAAGACATCATAGGCACTGAGAATATTAAAACAAACATGGAAGACAAAAGACATGGGGCCTTCTAAGAATCTGGATAAATACAATTTGGCTACAGTACAGGGTATTCCAAGGGAATCCTGGAGAGAGAGATTATGCTGAGGGACTTGGTGGAGACATTGGATGAAGCACCTTGATCTTGATGCTCTACTTAGAAATGTAGACTGGATTCTGAACCCTAGGAGCCATTGAAGACTTTTCAATATATGTAGTGAAAGAAGCTGATGCAAAATGGAAATAGAGAAATAAGATTGCCTGTGGTTCTTTAAGCATCTCTTTTTGTGCCTTCATTGTACCTTAAGGCTTTTGCTTTTATTTGGGGGCAGGATGTGTTGAGAGAGACTGGCTCTGAGACACATTTTAATCCTAGAATTTCAAAATGCTACAATATCAGCCATTTGTTCCCTAGTAGGAAAATAATGCATTTATTTCTGGTACCAGGGCAGAAACCTAAATATCAGTTCCTTTAAGCTCTGGAATGAGTGGTCTGTTTCCAGTAGCTATTTCTCAACTAGCAGGCTTTTTATACGTAGACACAGTGAGGTATAATTGTTAGAAATGTCTAATGAAATTGGACATAGCATTTTATCACAACTTCTCCCGAAGTAGGCATACAGCCTTCAAACTCACTGAAAAGAATCATAAGCAAGGTGAAATAAGGTTAATAGAGGACAAGAGATCATACACTCTAGAGAAAGTCCTTCTAAGGTCAAGTCCAATCTCCTAGACCTACTCCCTCTCCAGCATTGGATGAGGTCACATGAAAGAGAGAAAGTGACTGCTCATCTCTGATAGCACCACTGAGTGGTGTACCAGCAGCTCATAAGGTCAAAGCAAGGAGGAACTAAAGAATCTAAATAAAGACCCCTTCCAGAATACATTTTCATTGTTCCATGAGTCAATCCACCTGCTTCTTCCATCACCTTTTCTGCTTAGATGTTATAAGTAAGAGAAAACTGACCTTCCACTGCTTCAACATATATTAACATCTGCTGGGGCATCTGGGTGGCTCAGAGGGTTAAGCTCTGCCTTCAGCTCAGGTCATGATCTCAGGGTCCTGGGATCGAGTCCTACATTGGGCTCTCTGCTCAGCGGGGAGCCTGCTTCCCTCTCTTTCTCTGCCTGCCTCTCTGCCTATTTGTGATCTCTCCCTCTCTCTCTGTCAAATAAATAAATAAAATCTTTTTTAAAAATTACCATCTGGTGACAGAAAGCAGGGAATGGTTGCAGATGAATCCTAGTGTGCTTTATGGTAAAGGGAAATATTAATTATGCTTAACATTTGTAAAGCATGTTATAAAGCACTTTCACATGCATAATTCCATTTGATCTTAACACAATTCATGAAACAATACATAAAGCATGCTTAGAACTGTGCCTGGAACATAGCAGGTGTTCAATAAATATCATTCTCTTCCTCATTTTGCACTGAACTATTTCTGCTGTCATCTTTTCAGCCTGTCTCCAGGCTGTCACTTCCCATTATTCCCTCTGTGAAAATGAGGGCAATATTGTTTTCTTCTTCTAACACTAACAAACAGAATCTCTACCAAATCCCTTTAAAATGAACCTGCAGAAGTGCAGAGCGACAGTTTGTAAATCATTTTAATGGGAAAAAATTATTTCTTGGCTCACCATAAACACAGCCTAGGTCTGCTAAACTAAAACAAATGTAGGCAGTCTATTCCAGCTGCCTAACAACCAAATTGCATCAGGACATATTGGGTCCAGATAATAGCCACATGATATGAGAAGTTATGCAGATGATCAGAAATATTAATACAATCATGCTGTCATGGTTTTGTCTATGTCATGTGGGCAGGAGTTTGGCCCTTTAAGACTAAGTTTCATGGGAAACTTGTGATAAACATAATAATGCATCTACAACTGTAGTTCTGCCAGGTGTGAGATATTTCTCTCCCTTGCATCTCACTGAATATTTTCTCCATACACCTGTAAAAAAATTTATCCACAGTAACTTACAGATTAGCTCTACTGTAAGAAAACGCTTTAAAAACTGCTGTTTCCTCTTTTCTATTGCTGCCTGCAATGGTAAATAGATCCAGCCCCTTTCCTTGTATTTCAGCAATGTGCTCATCCTTCAATGTCACTTCCAAATACCCCACAGTCAGAATTAACCACTTGTCCTTCTGGGCTCACACGGCTGGATGCAAGAATGACTAATTATCCATTAATTTTTTCCACCATGTATAATACTTGGTTGTTTGTTTGCTTGTTTTCTCTACAAGCAGGAAGGCAAGACAACACCTTCTTGATCTTTGTAGTCTCCCCAGGGCCTACAGTGTGGCCTGGCACTTGGTAGGTATTTGGCAAATGTTTGGAGAATTTAAATGAAAGTCAAGTAAAAACTATAGAGCAAATAGAATCACTTTTTGAGGCAATCTACACACCCCATGTTGTTAGAGCCCTCCTGGTTCAGAACACTAGAAGTCTCATATGGAGATGGTATTTCTTGCTTGACAATGTGTGTTCAACAGGCCCTAGGGTAAAGGAATCTTTCTCAATACAGTATTGATGGTTAGGACATGCATTATACTGGCCCCAAGACATTATGAGCTCTTCTAAGTTATAAATAAGAGAAGATTTAATTGAACTCAGCATGATAATCAGGGTGATCAATCTCTATGAGCAAGGAGTCTGGGACCCTCCACTGATATATTAGTCAGGCCTGCCAATCAGAAAGCATGACCAAGTCTGGGAAACTCTTGTGTGATCTGGAGATCATGTGATTAGTACAGCCAGGAAGAACCAGAGCACCTCCAATGTTGCACTGGCTAAATCCACCAACCCCTGATATTGAAGAACCTTTGGAAATTGAGGAGCTTCCTGCCACTGCCATAATTTCTTCCCTTATTTCAAGGTTCCAGTCAAATAGGATCTGTGGCATCTTACCTTTAAGAGACAGAGGAAATATCCTTGGGTTTAGGAAGTCATGATTTAAATCCCAAATCTACACTTTGGAAGGTTGTGTGAGCTTGTGCAAGTTAGTGAAGTAACTGGCTTCAGTTTCCTTATCTCTAAAATGGGATAATAAGATTTTCCTCATGTAAAATGATCTTCACTGCCTTCAATCCCTGGCTTGGTGTACATTAATATCACTTACTTTGGACCCAAATAAAGACACATAAATTCCATCTACCCACCTACTTTGCTCTGCTAAGTATCTGGTAGTCTTTTTAAGGCTTATGAAACTATTATTGCAGTATTAGTAAAGAGGCATTTTCATGGTGTAGCCAAACACTGGTGTATGAAGCCAAGAGGCACAGACAGGGCATCAATACTACTTAGGGCATAAATGGATGCTTGCTGTTTTAGATAGAACAAGCAATCTACTTGGATGATATATAGAATAAGTCAGGGCTCTGAGTCATGGGCTGTGGGCTGCACCCAGGAGGGTATAACCTCCTTGGACAACTGGCTCCCATTGGCCAAGGGCAATCTTCTGGAGAAGTGGGGGCAGATATAAGCCATTAGCAGCCAAAACTCATGGCAGCCAGAGATGGCTGTACTGACCTAGGAAAATGAGCTGGATGGAACACTGACCACATAGATGAACTGTACCAGGCTGAGAAGTATTACAGTATAATGTGTACTTATACCCCTCATGGTAATCATGACGCTAACGCAATGTCTCCCAGAATCTAAAATCCCCCAATTTTAACCTCAGACAGCACTTGAGCTTGACAAGACATAAATTATTAAACACAGTAGACACTATTAGGGCTCCCCCAATATCTCTTTGGCACCCACTCTTCAGTAAAAACCTTTTGCAACCTAAAACAAGAACCTCTTCCTCTCTGCTCAGGGGTTTTCTTTTGGACCAAATGAACTCAGCAAGCTAGAGGTGCCAGGGATTAGTGTCCTTGGGAATAGCCCTCAGGGTTAACAGGTGGGGTCTAGAGAATAAATACTGTTCCCTACCCTCCAGAGATGCACTTTGCACTACACTCCCCAGTTTTCCAGCAAGGCTGAGCTCCAGTTGCCTGTGTGGTAACTGAGCAAAAAGCATACACATTTTTAGCTGTCCTCCCTCTTAGGCCTCACCTTTGGATGCTTCTTTTGATCACCTCTCAAGCAAGCCACTTGCTCTCAAATCCTGAACTTAAGAGTCTTCTGGAAAAACCCAACTAAGTCCATATGTAACCACTAAGACTCAAAATTACATTCCCAGCATAGCCTAATTCTTACAAAATTAATACTGTGTTAACAAGATGCATGATTATTCTTTGTTACAGCATTATTTGATTAACTACATATGCCATTTTCCCACAGGGCTGGGATATACACACATCTCATTTTTAATGTTATACAAATGCAACGTGACTTTTGAAGTATATGGTTATCTGTAGGTATCCTAGGAGCCCCTAAAAGCCATTGTACCCTTGTCTTGACCCCAACACCAAGGCTCTTAACCTAATGAGCGGCATCTGGCAACCAATCTTCCTTCTTTCCCCCTTCCTCCACATCTTCCTCCTCTCTTCCTTCCCTTTCTCTTTTCCAAGTGCATTATCATTAAAAAATACCAAGACAGTTTGAATTCCCATTTTTGTTACACTAGTAAATCTGAATTGTAAAGTAGAACAAGTTCCATAAAATCAAATAGACCTATTATTTCCTGTACTCCTCTATGAGCTGAGAGAGTGACAAATGGGGGACCAAAACATCAGGGCAGTTGGCGTTAATTAACACTAAATTTACTGAATTAAACAATGAATTTTAAAGAAATAATTCTAAGATGTCATTTCAATTAAGGCACTGCAACTAGAATAATGGATGTGGGTGGCGTCCAGGAAAGTCAATCATGGCACTATTACAAGAAGAAACCATTAACTCCAAAGAAGAAAGTGAATACAAAAGAAATAAAAGAAATAAATCCGTGCTTCCCAAGGTATCTGAGAGAAACTGCAAAGGTACTAGGCTGTAAAATCTCTCTTTCTTCTCGATCAAGGAAGATGTATCTCGATTAAGGTCAATAATCTAGAACAAGTCACCTTAGCAGCCCCCCCATTTTACTATGGCAAAACAGAAATAATTGCTCCCTGGATTTGAGCAGAGAGTAGAGCAGATTATTAAAGGTTAAAGGCTCTGACACAACTCTTGGCTTTTCTCCCAAAAATGATCCCCTCTGTTGGGCTCAAAGAAAAGAAATATAGCAGTTTCATAATGTCTGGAAAACTGGGACGTAAAAGTGAGGGGAATCACAGCCTCAGATTGTAATGCTCCAAGAATGCTTTTAATGGTCATCTAGTTCAAGTACAAACTTTTCCCAGCAAGAATGAGGGTTTATAAATTAGAGCCTTACCCAAAGCCACACAGCCCAGACCTCAGACCTAGAACCTGTCCATTTCTCCCTGCACAGCAGCCTGCATCTCTATTGATGCTACATTTAAGGAAATATCTTGTAAAGACTCTTCAAGTAGAAAATATAGATAACAATTCTAATTAAGAGAATAAATTTCCTAATATGTCACTAAGAACTGGCATGCACAACATCTCTTGGTCCCACGTTGCTCATCTACAACATGGATATAGAACTACTAATGAAAGGCAAACCCCCTCAAGAGCACTCTTCTCTCCTTCTGTGTATATACCATGCTCTACTGTACTTATTTAATGTATGCCTGCTGTACTGAACTGTGAACAGTTAGAGAATGGCTCAATATTTCTGAAAACTAAATGTGTGTTTGAGCTAAAGAGCTGGACAGCAGCAGTGGGGTGGAGTGGGATGGGGGCCTGAGAAGCCAGGACTTGTCCCCAAAGTTCTTCCCTCCCTAGGTGAACATTTCCTATGTCCTCGGATAATGAGCCATGTGGAGAGGATAGAAGTAACAGTCTAACAAGATTTCACTAACTCTCAGCTGGTATCCACTGCAATATTATTCCTCTCTCTCTCTCTCTCTCATTTTATATATATATATAAACATATATACATATATATACATTGTGTGTATATATATATACATATATGTATATATGGGTATATATACATATATGAAATATCTATATATATACCCATATATACATATATTTGTGTGGTTATTTTTGCTTCTGTATCTTAGAATATTCCTTTTTTTTTTTTACTTTAAATTTATTTTATTTTTTCAGTGTTCCAAGATTCATTGCCCATGCCCCACACCCAGTGTTCCATGCAATAGGTGCCCTCAGTAGAACGTTTCTTAAAATGAACAGCTCTTCTGGTCCTGGACACCCCTGGAGATTTCTGTTCATTTTCACAATCTGAAAAAAATGACAATTTCATTTTTAATTATGAATATTCATGTGCTCAACTGAGACTCCGTATGTCATTATAATTCCCAAATTAGTTCAGACGGAAACTGACATTTTGTCTAAATTCCTTTTATTCTTCACTGAAACAGAGTAGGGTGACATTTTCCTCTGAAAGGAAATGGGAATTTTTCCTTGTCTTTGTCACCTGACACTTTCCCATCCCCAATAAAGCCACACTTACAGAACTTCCTTCCAGTGCTACTTGAAGAATCCAAATGATCAAGAGGGAAGGACACTCCACAGTCTGTAAGATAGGAACTGACCTAGACAAGAAGGGGAAAAAAAAAATTAAGATGACAAAAGGGGTCCAATTCAATAGCTCATTTAGTCCTTGCCATCAGCATATTATTATCTCTTGCTCTACAGATAAATAAAACTAAAGATCAGGAAAGTCATATGGTTTGCCTAAGGTCATATTACTATCTCAGATAGTAGCATAAGAATGTAAATGTTGCTATTTGGACTATAAATCCAATTCTCTTCCCAATCAACCACAGCTGCTTATATTTCCAAGAAGTCCATAGATTATAGTTCTGTTTTTGTAGAAGCTTCCCACCAGCCCAGCTTCCTGGTGAGTTATCCTAATGGGCCAGCTGACATGTAACCACAGTCACTACTGCTTCACAGATGAAGGAAAGGAGGCATAAGGAAATTAAGTGACTTTTAAAATATTATGCAAAGATGCCTAAAGTTATATATCTTCTTGTATTTGAATATTGTCACATAAGAAAAATACATGCAATTCAAGTAAAGGAAGAAAAAATGGGAGAAATATGGGTAGGACAACTCATGGACTATCCAAGGCGGGGTCCAGATGCCTTCCACAATCACAGGAGCTTAATTAGTTTTTTTAGGCCATTATAATGGGTTACACATTTAACAGTGAAAACCCACTTATTATTCTACAGTTTCTGTGGGGTAAATGTCTGGACACTGAGTTCTCTGCTTGGGGTCTCACACGACTGTACACAAGGTATTGGCCTGGGCTCATCTGAAGCTCTGGGCCTTTTTCTGAACACATCTGATTTTTGGCAGAATTTATTTCCTTGAGGTTGGACATCCCAAAGCCAATAGAAGAATCCCTTTAACTTTAGGGAAGGCTTAAGCCTGCTCTGAAAGAGCTCACTTAATTAGGTCAGTTGCACCCAGATAGTCTCCCTTTGATTAACAAAGTCAAACTAATTAAGAACCTTGATCACATCTTTAAATCCCTTCACCTTTGCCTTGTGCTGTGACGTTCCTGTGGGTCTGGCATCCATGACACTTATAGGTCCTAACCACAATCAAAAGGAAGGGGAATTATACATGGAACAGACATTAAGCAATGGAAATCGTAGGGACCATCTTCCAACTCTGCCCACCCTACCATAGAAGCAATATCACTTTCCAAATTGCAGTGCTTGGGTTACTGTCTGATATTCTGTTAGTAACCCATATATCAATGTGACAGTATCTCTGGATTCTTTCTGCACAGGTCTTTTAAGTGGATGCCAGATCATTACTCAACTAGGTAAGCTGGGATGAGTTCCTACTGCATGCCTGGCACAGAACAATCTAGAAAAGCCAAAACAAATAAGAGACTCAGTCCCTTCTCAGTAGATGCTTCCAATATACTTTGAAGAGAACTAGAAATTAATATTTATAAAAATTAACACCTAAAAATTATAGTAATAAAAATTAATAGGTCCCTTCTGTACTCAAAGGCTTGGTCACCAATGAAGAAAATGGGGAGTCAATAAGGAGGGGACCCAGAATAAATATAGGGTCAGTCCCAGGGTCTATAATACTTGATCCAAGAGTAATGCAGCCTCTATAAAGTTTTGGGATCCAGTTTAGGAAGAACCGGAAAAAAATTTAAATTAAATTAAATTAAGATTTAATTAATAAATAAACAAACAAACAAACAAATAAATAAATAAATAAATAAATAAATGAAATGAGCATCCAAAGACCTAGAATGTGGCCATAATTTGCACCATACCCCTGTGTGACCTGAATAGCTCTCTTCCCTTCCATAGGTCACAGCACCCTCATCTATAAAATAAGAGTGACCTGCCCAAGTTTTGATGACATCCAAGGCTTCTCCACCTTAAAGAAGTGCTCAGATTTTGTAGTCAGCATGGAAGGGTTCTGAGATTCATTAGAGTGCTATATCTCACTTCTCAAATCCTGTACTCCTTCCAGCATGCACGGAATCAGGAGAAGGTGTTCTGCTGGAGGAAAGCAGCTTTCTCTTTGTAGTCAGAAACATTTTTGGCAGGCCAACATCTTTTTCCTTTATTGATGTTTTTTTGAGGTCTCTTGTGTGTTTCCCCTTCAAACAAAATATTAATAATTCATGAGTCCAGGTGTAGCTGACGGCACCTGCCACGTGCTTCCTCTTTTCTTATTTACTCATAGAAGTCCAGGGGCAAGTCCTTTAACTTAAGTCTGTTTCCTGTTTAAATGAAGATAATGCTGCCTACTCAGAGAGGAGGTGAGATAAGTGAGTAATATGATAGACACCAAGGCAACTACCTAGCAGGGGGGCTTGGCACTACTCTCAGCACTCTTCAGCCAAAATCCCAAGGCAGATTTTGAAGGCAGTGATTATGAAAGGCTAGAGTCTGCCTGTGGAGTGAGCTTACAGAGAATTCAGGTCTGGTAATCAAAATTAATAATGGTATTCAATCTAATTTTCCAAGCCAGAGGAGTGGAAGGCTGAACTGTAATCAATCTTTAGAGGTCAATTCATAGGGGATTTACCAGGTAAAAGGGCTTGGCGCCCCCTTGTGCAGAAATATGTTGCTATCTTATCAGCCCGATGTTCACACGTGCTTTCAGCAAGATGCCCCAGGCTCTTGGACAATCGGAAATACACCCACCCTCTCACCCACCCCCAGGCAGCCAAGTGTTGGTTAATATCAATTCTTTCTTTTAAAAAATGTGAATTATTTGATTAGTTTCCAAATAGGATATACTTGCCTTGCAAATGGAACACAAATCAACAGTGTGTACCTGCAGTCTCCTTCCCATTCCTGAGTCCCATAGCCAGATCCCTTCCCCAGAGGCAATTTTGGTGAACCCTACCATAGACTGTGTGTGTGTGTGTGTGTGTGTGTGTGTGTGTGTGTGTGTGTGTGTCTGTGCATAGTACATATATATGTGTACATTCCCCAAATGCTAATATGCACCATACCTTGCTTTTTTCTGCAACTTCCTTTTTCACAATATATGTTAGTGATCATTCCATCCCTGCACACTTAAAGGTACATCTTTTTAGTGAGTGCATAGTATTCCATCATCTGAATGAACCATATCTATGCCTTTTCAATAATTATATGTCTATATGTTCACATACAGAAATATTTGTGTATATTTCCAAATCTTTTGTTATTTCAAACAAGTTATTGCTATTTCTGTAATTAATAATCTTTTATTACATTATGTTGGACACCATACAGTACATCATTAGTTTTTGATGCAGTGTTCCATGATTCATTGTTTGCATATACTAATATACATAATTTAAAAAACTATAAAAATTAAAAAGAATAAAAAATTAAAAAATAATGAGAAGCATTAAATTAAAAAACAGTAATCTTTACATTATGTATATTGTTGTGAATATATATTTTTAGATAAACTTTCAAGAGTGAAATTTTGCCAGGTGGCTCTTCTAATTGTTTTACATGTGATCACTCAACAAATATTTATTGAGAATCTAGTATGTGACAGGCTTTATTCTAGGTGCTGAGAATACAGCAGTGAACAGAACAGATAAAGTTTTTCTTGTGGCATTTTTAAACTTTAGATATATATTTACATATATTGGCTGATATTTAGATTCATTAAATTTTCACAATAGCTTTCTTGTATAGGGACTATTATTATCCTTATTTTATAGAGGAGGAAACTGAGATACAGACGATGACATAAGTCATAAGCAGTCGAGCTAGAATTAAAACTAAGTAGTATTCTTCCAGAGTTCAGAGTTCATGCACTTGACTGTGAGGTCCACATTCACACCCATGCTTAAATGTTCCACGTGTCATGATTCTTACTCCATTTTACAAGAAGGCCCTACTATTGTTTAGAAGGAATTTTTACTACAAAAGAACTTATATTGCCTCCAACCAACCAACCACTGAGTACCTCATCGAAAGGCCCATCTTACTCTGGTTTCCTAAGGTAGACTTCTCTGAGGCTCTTGTGCAGGTGATTTCCTGAGACAGAAAGAGGACTGAAGGCAGGAAGTAAGGGCCAGAAAGAAGCTGTGTGAAGATGTGACCCCAGACAAAGTCCCAGGGAGCCTGGAAGCAAAAATGGTCCCCTTGGTAGCAAGGGGGATGATCATTTGTATCCCTGTGTTAGTCCATCGTTGGCTGCAGGTTGACAGCAGGGAGTAGGTGTGTAACCTCCCAGGCAATTCTAGGTGAGGGAAAGCTCCAGAATAAGGGTGCAAGTATGAGCTGTGAGCAGTCAGCCATCACTGCAGTTAAGGCAGGGGTTGAGAGGGCAGGTGCGATATGCACTGGCCCAGTAAAGGAAATCTGGGAAGGGTACCAATGGTGTACACTACAATGCATATAGGGCATCTCCGTCTGATTTTCCTGCACATATCTCAGAGATAACAAGTTCAAGACTGGATGCATCAGCACTCCCTGCTTCTGTATTCTCCACTACATTAAATACCACTGCTTTCCACAGAATTATCCAATGCAGAAGCCCCCCGGTCCTTAGCTCCTCTATCTGCTTCATCCCCTTCCTTTTTTAGTGAGCCAGTTTACAACACAAAACTCACAAAACTGCCTTCTTCTAAGGAAGGTGGGTGCCACAACTAGAGTCTCTTCCTCATCCCAGCTCAACAATCTCCCTGATTCCATCATTGCCTTCTCAGATCTACATCGCACACTGCAACCTGCATGATTTTTCTAAATGAAAATCTCATCTTGGTACCTTTTAGTCCTTTAAACCCTTTAATGGTTTCTTGTCTGTTTGTTCAAGCCTGTAGTCCCTGCATGGCAAGGAAGGAACTAGCTATTGCTAAACTCCATATTCACATGCCACTCTCTACACCTCAACCCACTCATACACATGACTGTTCAGCCCCATCACTGGGGCTTCTCAGACTCTGACATCTTGGAGTATAAGAACTATTTCACCTTTGCCGCACATCTCAGGTTGAGCATCCTCTGCACTGGTGTAAACTTGGCCAAGGTTTCCCGGAGCTCTTAAAGCACTTGATACATACTGAGCATGTAGCAGCAATCTCTAAGGATGCTTCCCCCCAAAATGAATTATGCCTCTCAGTATCCATGCTCCCACATAGCCCCACGTCTTGAATCAGATCCAGACTTGAGACTTGCTTGTAACCAACAAAATGCAGCCAAAATGACACTGATTTCTGAGGCTTAGTTCAAAAAAGCTTTGCAGCTTCCAACTTTGTCTTTTGGAATGTTCACTCCACATATGCCAGTCTCAAGAAGAAATCCATCTGTCATGGCTTTCTGTTTTCCCTACTAAGCAGTCCAGGGACTCTGAATCTCATAATGCAATGTAATGATACGGAGATAGACTTAGGTATTGTCTGATAAATGAACTGATGAATAGAGTGAAATGCTGAAGATAGTAATTCCCTCATACCCTGGACTCATTCTCAATGAGTCATCATTGTTTCCATCAAAGTTTGCTTTTACAAGCATTTATGGGGTGACTACAGTGTGATCTGTGAGTTCCTAAGCATAAGCAGACAAAACAGGTTCAGAACCCAGCTTGGCCATTTACAAGTTGTGTAACCTTAAGCAACTGAAACTGTCTGAGTTTCATTTGCTCATCTATAAACGTTGGATAATAAAATGCCTAAATTTTTGATACTGCAGTGAAGATGGCATGATATGATTTTTTAATCCTCACAGTAAATGACTCATTCTATGTTTTCCATTAATGTGTGTTAATTGAATCGATAGCATATGCAAAATAATTAGTCCAGTCATTAGTAAAAGAACTAATGAAATAACACTTTGTGGAGCACACTTTGTGGTCTCGACAGATACATCTTTGCTTCATTCTATTCCCCTCCATTGTAAGGTTAGGAGTCAGTTAGTACTAAGACTAAAAAGCGCCACAGTACAATTAAAAAATAGTGGCAGCCAGATTTAGTCTTGAGCAATTACTACACATCCAGAAATGGCATCAGCAACACTGAATCCGTGTTCCTACCTACAATCAACATTATATTTCAGATTCTGAACCAAACTCTTCTAAAAAATGAGCTTCTGCACAAATAATCACATGTCCCTCCGCATTCTTCTGCTTTTTCTTTCAGGGAAATGTTGGGAAGACTGTGTGCTCCAGCCCCTACTTTGGCAAGTTTTATCACTTATTCCTCTTCTGTAATGAAGCAAGTTATTGAAATTGGGGGCTTTTGGCCATTTCTCCAAAACAAGAAACCTTTTCAGCATGACATTTATGTGTAGAGGGATGTTTATCAGCAAAGAGCATTTCTTCCGAAAGCAGCAAATGACTCCATGAGGTAAAATTATGGGGTGATCTCATACTTATGCCAAACAGGAAGGGAAAAATGTCAGCAGTTATATCCAGAGGATTGGAGTTTCTATAATGCATCTTTCCCACAGTGCACTTAGCATGAAGGGCTGCTTCTACAAGCCATTTCCAGGGTATTTTACCTGGAGTAACACAACTACCTGATCACCATAAATAGGGAGAAAATAACAGAGACTTTGACTTCTGGAAAGAAATGTACTCATTACTATCAAAGAGAGGAACATTGGACTGATTGAACATGTATAAATTGACTGAAGACCTGTCTAGTGGCTAATATATCCTCTTCCCTCCATTAGTCTATGACTGCATTTTTTAAAATCCATTTCCACAGTGCTGCTTAATAATAAATATAAAATAAAGTGAAGGTGATTCTCCTTTCCTAGCAAACATAGAAAAATATGTCTTGTCTCCCACCTTAGAAGCTGTAGTTTGTAGATGTAACTAGTTCTCCTTTCCTAATCTTGGGGCTGGCACACACATTAAAACTTTTATGTGACAGTATTGAACAACTGCCCTGGAAATGGCAAAATGAGATATAGGAATAGAATGGGCCTAAAAGTCAGAGAGCCTTAGGAACATCTCTTTCTGTCCTGGGCAAACAGTCCTCAGTCTTGAGAAAGAATTCTCCCTTCCCGGAAACCAGCACTGTATGGAGTGTCCTCGCTTGTCTTCCCCCACATCCTTCCCATTACTTGTCATTATTCATCCTTAAGGAATCACCTCCACTGTCATCTTGGCAAGAGTTCCTCCTGACATATCCCAGGTTTGATTACAAATCCCACTGTGTGTCCTCAGCCCTCTGTGCTTGCTTCTGTCACACTATAATGTGCTATCATTCTTCATTTGTCTCCCTCCTTGAAGGACCACTTCATTCTTGCTCAGTAAGACTATACTGTGTCTACCTCCATAATCCCAGCAACTAGCATGGGGCTTAGAGTTTAATTGGAGCTCTTTAATGCTCAAAGGGTTTGCATCATTGAGGATAATCAAATAAAATGCAGAGGGGTCATTGGAGAAGATCCTATACATGCTCCCATTTCATAGATGTAATCATGAGATTCAAGGAGATTGAGGGGTCGCCCAACTTCACACAGTATGTTAGTCATAGAGCAGGGACTGGAATTTGGTTCTCCCAAATCTTGGTCCAGGACTACCTTCGTTAATGTAAGTGAATAATATGTATCAAGTACCTACTAAGTGCAAGGTTCTGTGCCATGAGCACCGCTCATGACTTCAAGGAATTTGTATTTCTAGTACAAAAGGAACTGTGGGATGCATGAAACGTGACTGAATATAAAATGAGTTCTTAAAATGTACAAATAAAATAGTACAGGAACACGGGGCTGGTGTGAATTTGATTCTAGGGGAACTATAGCAGACACTTTTGTATTTTGAGTTCCCTCACTTTGGCCTCCTTAAGTTTCAGTTTCAGCTCTGTTTAGCCATGTAATCTTTTTTTTTTAATGGAAGTATAATTGACATACAATGTCAGGTTCTTAGCCAAAACCAAAATGAGATTTTGTCATATGTGACAACATGGATAGACCTAGAGGGTATGATGTTAAGTGAGATAAACCAAGCAGAGATAGCCTACAATCTTGCCCTCATGCTAATAGTGTTTCACCTTGACCAAGTACTTGATGTTTTCTGCTCCAGTGCCAAGAGCTACCCAGCCTTTATACAAGTCCCACAGAAGGGAGTGAACAACCTCAGGAGCAGTGTTCAAACAATGAAGGACAGTAGCCAGTAGATAAGCACCCTGGCCACCTATCCTTCAGGTGGTGAATATGAAGAGGTATTCTGTTTGTCTTTAGGAATGAAGGTCCAGAGAAACTAAACCCTGACACTCACAACGGTTACCTTAAGAACACGTGTTTTTACTGACTTTTCTTCCCTCCCTGTCCTCTCTGCTCCCTCACATCTCTTGCTGAGGTCACGTCCCATATAAACTTCCTGTGGAGGCTTATCTCAGGCTGTGCCTCTGGGAAAACCAAAATTAAGACAGGAAGTCAGAGTGCAGGGTTTCTTTGTGACTCTCATAGGCCTTGGGCGATTTGCCATCATGAGTCTCTTCTTCTTCAGCAATATATATATTTAAATTATATTTTACCACTGCATTAGTATAAATATATAATATATCCCAGGTTGCATTCAGTATTATATGTTAATTATCATCATTTTCAGCCTTTTGTTCTGATTTTAAAAGGTTTTAAAATTAAAAATCTGTCATGGCCCAGGGCATTCTGTTGCCTATGTTAATGGATGAGTCTGTCCTGCAGAGGTAAAGATACAACAGGAAGGTCATTGGAGCTAATCCTTAAAGAATTGGCCCAATTTGAATAGAGACATAGACATACTCTTCTCTTTTCAACACAGATCATTGTTTTTTAATATTGATCTTTATTACATAAGTATGTTACATTTGCTGTGATGAATGTGAACACCACAGAAATACTAAGATAAAAATAACATTTGCTTTTAATTTTACCAACCAGAATAAACACCTGTGCATATTTCCTACAGGGGCTGGTTTTGCGTTTTTTTGGCTTGAGTTTTTCTGTTTTTGTGGTGTTGCTTTTTTTTTTCTTCACCGACATTAGTAACACACATATACACACACAATTCTGCCTCAGTGCCTCGGGAATCTTTCTCTGCATTTCTTTTCTATTTCTTGAGTATATCACTAATCGTGAGAGCCTGGCTTTTGTCCGACAGCGACTTGGTTAAGCCATCTATCTTTTCAAATGCCTGGTAACTTCCAGACTTTCTGGTTCAGCCTAAACACTTTGGTCTCATTATGCTGTGTCCAGGGTGAAATCTCACACAAGCTCTCCTCCAATTCTCAATTTCTCTTCCATAGTTCCCAACTCTATATCCCTCTCTGCTGTATTCTGGGTGATTTTCCCTGACAATTATTCCATTTTATTTATCCACTCTTCGGTCATATCTAATTTTCTGTTTAGACTATCCTTAAAGTTTCCTTCTCAAAATGAAAGTAATACTTTTTATTTCCAAAACTAGCTACTTCTTTATTTCAGATTTGTCTGTGTTCCTCCATTATTTCCATTTCAATGGATGTTATCATTTTTTAACTTTGAGTATTTTAAACACACTTAAAGTGATTTTCCAGTTGACTTTATTACTTCTGCTTTCTCAGTCATCAATGTTTCCATTTGTTACATCTGCTGACTATCTCTTTTTTTTTTCTTATTTGAGATAGAGAGAGTGAGAGAGAGCGAGTAAGAGAAAGCACGGAGGGTGGGCAGAGGAAGAAGGAAAAGCAGGTTCTCTACTGAGCAGAGAGCCCAATGTGGGACTCAATCTCAGGACCCTAGGATCATGACCTGAGCCAAAGGCAAATGCTTAACCGACTAAGCTCTCTAGGTTCCCCTGTTGACTGTCTCTTATGGCAGCATTTTTCCAGTGTTTTGTGGTATTTTTCTCCTCAGATTATCTTCAGTTAGGATTCTCTTCAGTGGGAACCTGGGACATGCCCTAGGTTATAGATGCCCCCCCCCCTTATAAGATGTTTCCTGGGTACCTCAGCTAGAGCCATAGGGGTCACTGGTTCTGGACATTTTCATACAGTCTTCAGCTCAGGCTTCCTTGGGCTATGGTGTACACAGGCCATGCTGACTCAGGGCATAGGCTCCCTGGTAAATCTGATCCAACCTCAGGCCAGAGTAGGCAGCATAATTTGTGTCAGGGTTGCATTCCAACAAATACATTTGCATTTATTTAAATTTTTCACCCTGCCTTTTGTCCCTTCTTTTTTAGAACATTGTAACATGAGTATTTAAATCCTTTATCTTGAGGGGCACCTGGGTGGCTCAGTCATTGAGCGTCTACCTTTGGCTCAGGTCATGATCCCAGAGTCTCAGGATCAAGCCCCACCTTGGGCTCCCTGCTTGGTGGGAGGCCTGCTTCTCCCTCTCTCACTCCCCCTGCTTGTGCTCCCTCTCTAGCTGTGTTTCTCTCTGTCAAATAAATAAAAAATTTTAAAAATCTTTAAATCCCTTACCTGGAGCCTCTGGAACTTTATGAAGGTACATAAACCAGGATGAAATGGTTTGGAAATGTTGTGTTTGTGGTTTTTTTTTTTCCCTGAGAAGAAAGCCCATAGCTTTCATCACATTCACAGAGGCATCAGAGACCCAAGAAATCTTGGAAATCTCTCTTTTAAACAACCTTGGATGTTTCCTAAATTAAGTTTAGCCCTTAGAAATATATGAAAAACTATAGATATAAGTTTTGAGACATTTCCTCTACAGCCTTTCTAATACAAGTCAGAGCTGAGAGGGAAATGTTCAGAGCCTGGTGTATGTGGTGTTACCTGAGGCTCCAAGACACTTTCTCTCAGGGAATGTATATATTTGGAGCTTCAAGGATCTAGGAAAGGAAGGATGTCTGGGAGGTCAGTCCAATCAGTATGAATGCCTTAACCAAGCAATGGCCAGCCTGAGCCTGCCCTTTGTCTTTACCCCTCATCCTTCTTTCTCAGTCCCAAGAAACATGAAGGCACAGAAATATTATAAAATAAATGGAATACAGCCACATATATACACAGAGCTACCAGCACATAAAATAACGCCACACAAAATAATTTTAAGACAAAAAAGCATGACTAGAGATAAAGGAGGCCACTTTCTAATGATAAAAGGCCCAATTCATCAAGAAGACATAGCTATCTCAAACTCAGTGCACTGAGAAAACATAGCCTCACAATACAAAACTTGACAGAACTGCAAGAACAATTTGGCAAATCCATCATCATGAAAAGAGAGTCCAACAATTGAATCCTGGTATGTGACATCTATGATTGTGCCTTCTCAAATAGCATCTGGCCACGTTACTGTTCACGAATCGAGATTCAGCAAGGGGATTTTCACAATTGTTAGGTGAAAATCCCCGAAACTTAGATTCCAATCCAGACTCATCTGACCCCAAAGTCAAAGTACTTTCCGATGGAACTGCTAACAAGAATAAGAAAGAGATGACAAGACTGGAGTTATTTTTTAATATACATAATTCATTCGGTTGAGTATTTTTCCCTCCTCAGCAAGCAGTTAGTTGCTATTTCTCCCCACCTGTTAATTCCTGGGGTTTGTGCGGGGGCGGTTTTGGCTTCCCGAAGCAGCCCACACAGGTTGTCACACTGTCAAGGATTCCTCCATTAACAAGCTGTCAATATGCCGCCAACAGCCGCCATTTGTTTTGTTCAGGGAGCGGGAGCTCTGGTGTGGAGTCTTGGCTCTATCATTTAGAGGAACTGAAAAAAATAAGGCAAGAGGCAGATGTCTTCCAGTCTGTTCCTCCACAACAGACTCAGGGATATGGTGTGGGCTTTCACTGGGAGGAGGAGGGAGAAGGCTTCAAAATAAGTGTGAAGAAGGGGAAAAGCCAGGAATGAAGAAATGAAGAATAAGGATGCACTTAAAAATACAGTTCTTCCTTTGCTCCAGACTTCCCATGGGCAAGTTTCCGAGTAACACCAACGTGTCCATATCCTCATCACTGTGGTCATCTCAAACTCTGATTTTAAAAATGGTTAAAAGGCTATGGCTCTGATTTTTAAAACAAAACGTGCCATTAGCCTGCAACCTTCTCAAAATCACTCTAATGAAATATAGGAAAATCTGCCAGTCCACTGAGATGCTTTCTGAGGCCAGTGTCCTTTCTGTTAATTAGCAAGATTTACCTCTGAGCAGACAGACCCTCCCAACTCACCACTAACAAAGATGCCTGTAGAAATGCCAGCTTTTCGGAGTGCTTCATATGAGAGAATAGAAAAGCCCAGCTTTTGAGCAACTACATTTAGGGCGGAGGTCTCCATAAAAATCTGTCTGCACCTGTAGCCTCAGACTCTATTTTTGCTTTCCTACTTACAACTTCTACCACCTGTGCCATTAAAATATGCTTGAATTCTCTCCACCCAATAAGACTTCACAACCAACTCAAAAGAAAGCTTCATGTGTCTGAAAATTGTATTGAAGTCACCTTCATTGTAAAAGTGGTATTTCTGTATTCAGATTTCAGGAAATAATGAAACACATCCACCTCCCCATTTCTACCCACTTTTAAGATCATCATATTATTATTTAAGGCCAAAGAGTCAGTAAAAAAGATAGCATTACTTCACAATGAAGACAAAGTTTATAAAAAAAAAAAAAAAAGCAATTATGCTGGTCTAGATCATCATCAAAGATATGGAAAGATGCTCTCTCTCTGGAGGAGGATTACACATGCTTAAAGGTTGTACAGACATTATTGAACAATAGGGAGGATGGAAGAATCTTGGGAATTGCCAAACATCTATGAACCAGCAGGACTCATTAAAAATACAGGCAAGAGACCCTATCAGAAAGAAACAAATAACTTGTCTCCCCCACATCCTAACTCTAGATTTTTCCAAACCCCATGTCTCTTCCCATTGGAGCCCCTATAGGATTTTCTCCTATAAGACTTTAAGCTCCAAAGAGAAAGGAAATTTTCAATCAGACAGCAACCTTGGTTCCCTTTTGCTATGGCGACCAGGAGTCTTAAAGGCAGCATTTTCAGGAAGATTATCTTGGTGGCTTCTGCTGCTAGAAATGTTATAGAACAGAGTTTGAAAAACTAAAGCTAATAGGTCACATCCAGTCTAACACTTACTTTTATAAATAAAGTTTAATGGAAACACCATCATAACCGTTTGCTTATGAATATGATTGTTTTTAACCTACAACTGCAGAGCTAGTAGTGACAAAGGAGACCATGTGACCAGCAAAGCTTAACACAGAGAAAAAAACCTCCAAGTTCAAAACGTGGACAAATCCTGGATAAAATATTCAAAATACATTTCTAAAGAAGGTCTGATATGGTAAGAAAGCCAAAATTGATCAGAAAAATTAAACTCACAAAAAGAGGTAAGCACTTAAGCTAGTGGGTGATTCAAGATCATTCTCTTCTCTCTGAAGATAAAGGATCATCATATAATAGGACCTATAATCAGTGACCCCCACAACATGTCTCATCAGGCAAACCAGCAATGATACTACCCCAAAAACTATGAACTTAGCCTCTCTTAGTCTTGTTTCTGGGAAAGGGAAACAAGCTGTCTTGAGAATTCATAATCACAATCAACCCTAAGGGAAATTTGAGGCTGGAATTCATACTCACTTTGTGGCATAAAAATACCCAAGGCAAGAATTTAATTTAAACTAGTTGGGGCTGGAGTATCCTCATTGTTTGGAAAAAGCCAGCACAGGTCCTCTCTGGAGGAACATACTTCACATACATAGAAGGCTTAATTGTCCAGTGACAGTGTTTAAAGGAATATAATCAAAATTTTTTAACACATGAGAAAAGCTTATAAATAGTCAACAAGGCACAAAATCAGTTCTACAAGTAACAGCAGCAATAATAATACTAATAATAGCTAATACCTGTATAGATTACTGTGTGCAAGATATCCTAACCGTACATATATTTAACCATTTAATCCTTAACCGTACATATATTTAACCATTTAATCCTTAAAGCAATCCAAGGAGTAGTAACTGCAGGGAGCAGAGCAGGGACCCAGTGCAGGACTTGATCCCAGGACCCTGGGATCATGACCTGAGCTGATGGCAGATGCTTAACCAAATGAGCCACCCAGATATCCCAGTAATTGTTTTTAAACCCATGTTCCAGTTGAGGAAAGTAAAACTGTTGGGGACAGTGCATGATCCGCCCCTCCCGCCAGGCCCAAGCCACCAGAAACTTTGGTGGAGGTACCTGTGAATGTGAATGAAAGCCCCTCTGGGCTCCCCCCCACCCCTGCCTAGAATCCTGAAAACCATGTACCCTATGGGTCGGGGCAATATGTCCTTTGTGTGCTTATCCAAGACATATAGTTCCATTTAATCCTCCTCCCGGTGATCATATCTCTGTATCTCTTACTTGTATTCCTTGATCCCTCTGCCTCAATGGTCTCAACTTTTGTGAGTTTAAGCAATCACTCTGTACCCTGCAGTAACAATACTAATCCTGTCTCTAGGGCAGGTGCAAAAGCAGTTAAAGATTTAACTGTACCATCCAACTTCCTCACTTTTGAATAATAAAAGACTGGGGCCCTTGTCAGTCAAGAGAGACAAAGGCAGAGCCAAAGACAAAGGCAGAGAGCCTGCAAAGAGAGACAGAAGCAAAGCAAGGAGAGAAGCAAGAAGCAAAGAGAGACAGAAACAGAGAAGCAAAGAAAGCAGCAGAAAGAGAAGCAGAGAGTAAGAGAGACAGCAGAAGAGAGAGAAGTAGAGCAAGAGGACCAAAGCCAGAGCTAGAGAGCCAGAGCTAGAAAGCCAAAGCTAGAAAGCCAGAGTGTGAGCCTGAGCCTGCTTCATAGGTCTCTCCTGACTGACCTCGGGTCTGTCAGCTTGCATCAGATTTCCGTGTCCTTGTCATTATTTCGCCCACCAGACATCCCGTCGTTCGTGACCCACATCTCTGCCGAGGCTGGTCCCCGGCAGCAACATAAAACACAGTGTCTTCAGATTTTAGAATCGTTAGAATTAGAATCCCACATAATACACATGTATTACATCTAGAGAAAAAAGTGATTGAGATTATAAGTTTTAAAAATGATCAGGCATTTGAAAGAAAGATTCAAAGAGAACTTATTCAAATGAAAAATATAATAAATGAAGATTAAAACTTAAGATGAAGGGTAACTAACAGATTAGACTCAGTTAAAGCAAGAATTTTTGAACTGGAAATAGTCCCAGAATGAAGTTATAATTACTCAATAGGAAAATGAATGCAAAAGTTTTAAAAAAATAAAAATAGAGATGTCTGGGTGCCTCAGTTGGTTAAGCATCCAACTCTTGATCTCAGCTCAGGTCTTGATCTCAGGATGGTGAGTTCAAGCCTCACATTGGGCTCCAAGTTAGGCATAGAGCCTACTTAAATAAAAAAAGAAAAGAAAAATAACAATATAACACAAAGATTAAAAATATGAATCATAGGTTAAGAGATATAGAAAATAGAGCAATGATATGGAAGGTATGTCTAATTGGAATTTTAAAAGGAGATAATGAGCAGGTAGATGGATAATATTAAAGATGATAATGACTGAAAACTTTCCAGAACTGAGGAAAAGCATGAGTTCTCTCATCCCTAATCTGAGTTGGATAATTAAAAAGAACCCCACGCTGAGATACAGTGTAATGAATCTGCCAAACACCAAGCAACAGGCAAAGCCTTTCCAGGTACCCAGAGAAAAACAGCTTACCTCCAGTGTTATGGCACTCAGACTGATGCCTAACTCCCAGCAGCAATAATGGGATCCATTTAAGGTGATGAGGTAAAAGAGCTTTCAACTGGGAATTTTAAAACCATCAAGGCAATATTTAAAGAATAAGGTTGAGATGAAGACCGTTGCAGATAAATAAAAACTGGCTTAGTCTCTAACAGATCTTTACTTAAAGGAGCTCCTAAAGTATCTATTTTAAAATAAAAGAAAAATGATTTCAGGGGTACCTGAGCAGCTCAGTTGGTTAACCATCTGCCTTTGACTCAGGTCATTATCCCATAGCCCTGGGATCGAGTCCCGCATTAGGCTCCTTGTTCAGTGGGGAACCTGCTTTCTTCCTCTCCCTCTGCTTCTCCCCCTGCTTATGCTCTCTCACTCTCTATCTACAAAATAAATAAATAAAATCTTTAAAAAAAAAAAGAAAGAAAAATGATATAATGATATCAAACAGAAGATTGGATATTTAATAAAAATAATGAGCAGAGAAAACGGTAAACATCTGGGTAAATCTAACAATATTCAACTTATAAAACAATGGTAAAATGATCCATTTGTGTCAGAAAATATGAAGATACAAAATGCTATTAAGTAATAATACTATATTAATACTGGAAGAATATTTGGGAATTATGTATTTTAAATTTCTTACATTTGGGGGAAGAAATCAAATTTATTGATGGATTTTAAACTTTGTTACATATGTAGCAAAATTTCCAGAGTAACCAACTAAATAATGCAAATAGAATGGAAAACTTCCAAAATAATAGCAGAAAACTGATGGAATAACAGGGGCAGGGAGACCTCACTCAATACAAAAGAAAAATAAACTCAAAGCTAGACAAATAGAAAGTGTAAAATAAAAGAATGGAAAAAATCCAAATATATTAGTAAATACTATGAATGGAAATGTACTAACCTTACCAGTTTAAAGCTAAAGATAGTGAGACCAGATAAAAATGTAGCTAAAACATGAAGGCAAAGAAAAATTGTAAGATAGATTTATAATTTACAGAGCAAATACTAGTCCATAAATTAATATCACACAAAATAAAATTTAAAATAGTATTATTAATGATAAAAGGTCATATCATAATGATAAAAAGACTTCATTCAAGAGGAAAATCCAACAGTTTCAAATCTGTACACACCTAAAATAACCAACTCAGAATATAAAACTCAAAAATTGACAAAAATACCAAAAGAATTAGACAAGTCCATAACATGAGATTTTAACACATCCATCCCCATAACTGACAACAATGGCAGAGAAAGTCGGATAGAGAAGATCTAATGGACTTCTGTGAAATGCTATGGCCCCAAATTGGAGACCATATATTGTTTTCAAGAATGGGTTGGTTAACAGCCAAATATTTATTTGGTTGGCAGCCAGATGGTACAAATAAGTCTATTTTTGAAGATGCAGAAAGTAATCCTTGTGGGCAGTTATGGTGGCCAGATTTAAAGTAGTGAACATGGAGACAAGGAGAGGTGAGGAATTTTAAAAATATCAAGGAAGAATATTCATAGAACATGGTGATCAACTGAATGTCAAGTGTGAGAGGTGGGAGGAGGCAAGAACGATTCTCCCTCCAGACTCTCTACTGTCTGAGTTAGGAAAATGGGAGAAGAGCTGGGATGGCAGGGGTGAATTTCATATAAAATGTAATAATTCTGAGTTCCATAGGGTACAGCCAATTTTCAGTAGGCAGTTGGTTTTATGATCAAGGAGTCAGAAGAAATATTTGGTTTGGAGATACCATTTCAGGAACTGTTAGGATATGGATGTTAATTTTGAAATGAAATATTTGGAGAAGAGGATATGTCACAACAATGTATAGATTTTGTTTTATTTTCAGTGTTCCAAGATTCATTGTCTATGCTTCACACCCAGTGCTCCATGCAATACGTGCTATAGGTTTTTTAAAAAAAACACAGAAATTGAAGAAAGAGGTAAAAGATTGTATCTGTTATTGTTGCTACATAACAACTTAATTGGCTTTTATTTGCATACAGTTTGACAATTTGGACTGGGTTCATTAAGATGTTTTTTCTGTTAGTCTCACCTGTGGTCATTCATATGGCTATAGTGAGTTGGTAACTCAAATGGAGTGACTCATCTAAAATGTTCTCACTCATTTGTTCGGTAATCAGTAGGCCAGGGTACATTGGTTCCCTTTCATGTGACCTCTCCAGCAGGCTACCTACAAATGATGCTGTGGGCTCAGAGTTGCAATTACAGTCAGAAGAGGACAAGTCCCAATGTGCAAGGAAATTTTAAGATTTTGCTTGCTAATTTCTCTAAACCTTATTTGCTGATTCCCTTAAAGCAAATCACCAGACCATGTCCCGATTCAGTGGATGCAGAAATAAACTCCACCTCTTGACTGAGGCTCAGCCAAATGGCATTGCACAGGGGCAAGCACACTGGAATGGTGGAGATCACTGAAGCCATCCTTGCAGTCTTCCAGAGATCCAGCAAAGAATAACTAAGCTAAACAGTGTTATGCAGAAAGCCCGAGAGTCTGTTGATACATAACCCAAGGGAACAGAACTTGGAGAATAATGTGGCACCCTGTGTCAAATGTTACAGAAGTCTCAAGAGAGATAAACCTGAAGAGAGGTAGCAGGATTTCTCAGCAAAGAAATTGCCAGTGCTCTTAGAAGGGACAGGTTTTTGTTTTGTTTTGTTTTCATGTATGCAACTAACTTTTCCTTAAATATTTATTGAGGTTTAATTGGTATACAAAAAATAAATGATGCATCTTTTAAGTTTGGACATACACACTTGTATTACCATCACCACAAGCCAGATAATAAACATATTCATCATCTTCATCATCTTCAAAAATTTCGTTGTATTCCTTTGTTGAGCACATGTGCTCTCTCTCCCTCTCTCTCTCTCTCTATCTATCTATCTATCTCTCTCTCTCTCTCTCTTTCTTGTGTGGTAAGAATACTTAGCATGAGATCATACAATGGAATGTAATTCATCCTTAAAAAAGAAGGAAATTTTGCCATTGGTGACAACACTGTGGGAACTGGAAGGCATCATGCTGAGTGAAATAGGTCAGTCACTGAAGGACAAATACTACATGATTCCTCTTCTATAAGGCATCTAAAATAGTCAAAGGTACAGAAGTAAAATAGAATGGTAGTTACCAGAAGGGGTTGGGGCCAGAGGGAACAGGAACAGCTTTCAGTCTGGTAGGGACAGAACTGTGGAGGGCTGAGCTAGAGATGGGCAAGAGATAAATGCAAAGGACTCCTTCAGGGAGAGTCATCTTAAAGAAGAAGGAAGAGCAGAATGTAGGACAACTGGACAGTTTGTCCATTTGTTCTATGGAACATACACAAAACCAAGCATGCTTAAGATTTGGTTAGAGAGGCCATAGAAGAGAAAGAGCAGACACAGTGTGAAAAAGAGAGAAAGGAAAATGATAGAGGACTTAGAGGACTCACCACTAGATGGAAAGAGGAAGGCTTCTCCTGCCGTAACAAGACAGAAGAAGGAAACCATCTCTCAGAACTGTAAAGGTGACCAACACCAAAGAAAGCTATGGCTACACATCCACTTTCCCACTGCCTTGTGCAGTAACCCAGCACAATTAGAATCCAGACCACGGACCATGAGTTTATAATAAGAACAAACCTGGGTCTTGACCCTGACTTTCACACTCAGTAACAGAGCAGTGCTGGGAAAGTAATTTAACACTTCTGATCACCTGTTTTCTGGTCTGTTCGTGGAATCATGATCCCAGACCCATACTGCTTGTGAAGGTCACATGTGATCATCTATATGCAAAGCCTCAATTCTCTCCCCTCCTGGGCAGAACCCCCTCTCCCAGTGGACTGTCTGGCATTAGGGAAATTATGACACTTTTCTCAGTTCTAGGCTCTTCATCTGCAGAAGTGCAGACTGGGTTAATATATTCCCCAGAATCCTTTGGGCTTTGATCTTCTAAATATCTGCAGGTCTCAGGAAGGGCTCCAGTCCATGATTTCCAGACATTTGAAAGGAGGACACATTTGTACAATGGCACAAAGAAGGCCCAGAGGAATATCCTGAAACCTCATGGGGATCTTGAACAAGGCTGTTCACACGCCAAATGTAGAGGAAGGAATCAGAGAGCCTGCTAAAGAAAGAAGGCTGAGCAGTAACTTAATGGTGACTTTTCTGAAGGAAGTTCCTTTCTAGAAGCTTAAAAACCCTTTCTGGAGTCAAAAACCCAACAGCTTCCAAAACCCATTCCTTCTCTCATTTGGTAAATATTCACTGGGTGCCTGTTTTATGCCAATTAAACGATACCTGTTTTATGCCAAGCACTCTGAGAGTACTGAAGACCGAATAATGATCGAAATAACCAAACGTCATTGCTTTGAGCAGCTAACATTCTAGTACAATATATATCATAGAGTACTATGGGGAAAACATAAAGCAGAAGAGAGGAAGAGCCTATGGAAGGAGGCAGGTGTCATTTTAAAAGGGTTGTCAGAAAAGGCTTCACTGAGAAGACAGTGCTTAGGTAAAGGTCTGAGAATAAGGAGGGCAATGGCCTTGTGAATGTAGTAATCGCCAAGTTAGGAATGTGTCATGTATGTTCAAACCCCAATTCAGGAACATTTGCCGTGGATACAATGCACATCATTATATTAGACTCCTCTCTAGATAGCTGCAGGGAGCTCAATTAATATTCTAAGAAGATATAACAAATCAAATATATTCAGGGTCCCATATCCCTCCCTCCAGCTTCCTCCTTGCCACATACAGCCATGGGTCCCCTGCAGGAAAACCCTAGTATCTACACTGAACTATTGGAAGCCCATGTAGCCTCTAGACATGGTGTCCTCAGCACACATACTTTTCTTGTATTTTATGTTTCTTTTTCTTTCTTACAGGATAAAACTATTGAAAAATATTTTTGTTTGCTGGAAGCCCTTTCCCTATTGGCATTATCCAAAACAGACTTTAAGATTAAAACTTCTTCCTTCAGAAAATAAATCCTACAACTCGGCACTGCCACCCCAAGATTATTTATTCCTATGTAGCAATGACCCTACAACTCGCAGTTTCTCTCTCTCATTCTTTCTTATGCCCCTAATTTTATTTTTTGCTCTGGGTTGACATATTTCAGGCAATCTTCTGGAGCCAACAAGAAGCTAATTTTGAGAAAAGGATGTAAAAGTGTTAAAACACATTCATTATGAGCACAGGACTGTCTATTTAAAATGCTGATGTTCTGTTACCCGCATGATGTAATTGAGAGGCTGTAAATCTGGAAGGGTGAAACTCCCATCAAATTCTCACCACATATTCTGAATTGATCAGCCTAAAGTAGCTAATTCTTGCCTCCATCAGAAACTGGAATTTCTTTCCTTATGGCTCTTCATAGTTTTCAAAGCCTTTTCATATGCATTAATTTGCTGTCACGTGGTTCCCTCCCTCACACTGGCCTTCTAATCACTAAATATCATGGACATTCTAGGTTTTCCCTAACTTTGGCCTACCTGCAGCATTTGAAGCTCTCGGACACTCTTCCCAGACACGTACTCTGTTGTGGTCTCGGCGATGTGATTCTAACCAGTTTCTCCGCATCTTCCACCTTGCCAGGCCTCAGTAGGTGTCTCTTTCTCAACAGACTCAAGTTTGGGTGCTCCCCAAGGCTCCGTTCCAGCCCTTTGCTGCGAGATCTCCCAACCTTCTCACTGGGTCCCCCTGCGGTGCCTCTGCCAAGGTTCCTGCACAGCCTCCAGCTTGACCATTCAGTCCCAACTGATCTGACTCCAGTTGTTACAAGGACCTGTAGCCTCAACATTTCCTAATCTATTCCCTTTGCAAATTTATGCTCAGACGTGTTCTCCATAACCCTTGCCAAGAGATCATCACCTTCTCTTCCTTATCCTACTTCAACTCATATAAGACATGCATCATTGCAAAAACATGTTACACTGTGGTTTTTTTCTTGCACTAGGGCCTTTGAAGTCATCGATTGTTTTGTTTATGTATGTTTCCCTAGTGTCTAGCACAGCAGCTCAATAAGTGGGTATTGACAATAGGCAGGAAGGAAGGGAAGAAGGAAAGAAGGGATAGAAAGAAAGACAGAAGGAAAGAGGAAACCTTTTATCTTTAAAACTCTTCTGATTTTACATATTGAAAAAACAAATTCAGAAAATGCAAAATTTTCCCATATCCCATGGTTAGAAACTACAATTCCCACGCTCAGATTTCAAATGACCACCACTCACCCCTATGTTATAGGAGTTTCAGCCACTTTTCCTCCAACTGGACTAGAAAGTGACTGTGCACTTTTTTTGTTTTTGTTGTTGTTGTTTTGTTTTCTTTTAAGGTAAACCAAGAAAGATAATTCCGTTGACCTACAGTTGGGACAGGGCTTTTCACCTGGTTTCACCCTGCACTTCAGCTTGAGAAGCAAAATGTGTGTTGATCTCACCAGTCAGCAGAAAGTCATCAAAGCATTTCTCAGAAAAATCCTGCAGGATTGGAGGTGCCAGACATACCCAATCCTATACTTGTTTCTAGTGTACAATTCCAGATGAATGAGTCATGAAAGGAAAGGCTGTGAGCATGGCTCACTCCTGCCACCATGGTCCCTGGGGCTACAGGCACTCTACTGCTTTCTGAGGCTTCTGTCCTATGGAGGCAGCCCCATGGCCAGATCCAATGAGCACAAGGAAGGCCCTGGCAGTTTCTGCCCACTGAGTTCCCCTTGACAGTGTGTGAGGGCAGGAAGGAAAGAAGGGCCTTACTCTGCCCCTCTCCTCCCGACTGTCTACTTTGCCCTGCTTTGATTAAAATGTGTCTCATAAAGAGTTGACCAAGAGTCCCGGAAAGCTCAGCCCCTTGCTGCTCAGACTCCTGACTGGGGATCTTAGCTCCCATTGGCAGGAAGTGTCTGGAAGGGGACGACAGGACAGCATAGCAGTGTGCTCCTGGAAGGTAAAGGCTAAAGTTTTAGAGCTCTGCCTCCCACCAGGATCCTCCAGTTACAAAGGTTGTGGCAGTAGGGCAGGTTCAGAGCTAGCTATACCTTCTAGAAAGGTCTTGCTTTTGGGGGGCAAGAATGCAGTCATCTGGTGGCCTGCAGCTGCACAGCCTTCGGATTCCACCTCAGTTTTCAAGCTCAGGCCGTGCTTTTCCAAGGTGGCCCCATGCATAGTAAGTGTCCTGGACCCTGGGCATTGCAGTTCAAGTGTGGCCTCCTCTAGTGCACAATCCTTGCTCCAAAGCTGCACTTTGGATTGGCTGAGACGCTATGAGAACTGCACTAGGGCCAGAGTTTTCTTCCCCTTTACTCTTTCGCAGACTTTATACTCCAACCCCAGCAGAGCTCTTGCACTCCTGTCTCTGTCTCAGCTCCTACTTGCAGAAGAATCCAAATGACACAGACCTCATTAGTGATTTTTATTCTGTTGTTTTATCTTTGATGAAACTTTTACTCTGTATATTTGATGATGTTGTTTATCTGTCTATTACTATACATCACTTGGAGGGGTCATGTGGCATAACTGGGGAGACTTTGTTTACTAGGAGAGAAATTATTTCACTAATCTTATCATTCAGACAAATGTTCTAAACTCAATACCCATTGTTTGGTGGCCAATTACACATGCGTGAACACAGGGCTGAGCTCCAAAGGGCTACCTTGCCAAATTTCCTAATTGTCAATCCTTCTAGCTCCCTCCTGGAAAGGAAAAAATAGATATAGATAGATATAGATATAGATGATATAGATAGATGATATAGATATAGATATAGATATAGACATAGATATAGATATAGATATAGATACAGATATAGATAGATATAGATAGATAGATATAGATATAGATATAGATGATATAGATATAGATATATAGATATAGATATAGATATAGATGATATAGATGTAGATGTAGATGTAGATATAGATGTAGATGTAGATATAGATATAGATATAGATATAGATATAGATATAGATATAGATATAGATATAGATATATAAAAGATTTAGGGCATTTAAATATTGGCTCTTAAGATATTACTGACACAAACAAATGAGACTAACTACGAGAGCAAGTGGTTTTATTTTTCTTTCTTTCTCATTGCTACCTAGAAAATTTCAATCCACAGTCCATTCTCACAAAAGAACTTCTTTGGTGGTGACAAAGTTGAAGGGAAGAAGGAGGATGGAAAGTATCCTATGGCAGATTCATGACCCATCATTGTAACGGATGCCCTTGTTATTCCTCCTAGCATCTTTTACCAAGCCGTTCTCCCATCCCAGCTGATGTGAGTATCGGTGGCTCCCTTCTCTGAAGAAATGTCACAGGCTGAACTATAGCTGCCCTACAACCAGCATGGGCTACAACTAATGACTTAGCAACCCAGAGTGTGAAAACTGGCCCTTTACCTAAGGTTAAGTTCTTTTCTCCAAGTCAGTTCTTTTTCTCCTATAAAATCTCCCTACAAAATAATACCAGCTGTCAAGGCCATACTATTGGTGAGACTGATGAGAAAACATTATTAACTTGGCCTTAATTCACTTTAGAAAAAAATGTTAACTTGATTAATTCATCCATTTAAAATATATTTCTTAATGTCGTTCTCTCTTCATAAGGGACGTCACAGTGTTGCCGACTTCACATCATTCCAGTTATCTCCTCCTAAGTGACAAACCTGCCACACACATCTGGGCAGCTGGAAAGAGTGACATTGATTTTTCTCGTGAACCCACAATTGGACAGAAACTGGGAGGACAGCGCATCTCTCTTCCAGGTGGTATCAGCTGGAGCTGCACAAAGGCTGGGGCTTCCTGAGGGAAGATTCTCATCGTCACGGTCTTGTAGCCGATGCTGGCTGTTGGCTGAACCCTCCCTGGGACCGTGCCTGGAATGACTATACACAAGCTAC
Source organism: Spilogale gracilis (assembly GCA_004023965.1). Taxonomy (NCBI): domain Eukaryota; kingdom Metazoa; phylum Chordata; class Mammalia; order Carnivora; family Mephitidae; genus Spilogale; species Spilogale gracilis. Next base: position 44,019 of record PITA01007389.1, read on the forward strand.
ACAGCTCCCCCCCAGCATGGTGACTGGGGGTCCCAAGAGGACCAGCAGAAGCTGTGTCATCTTTTATGACAGCCTCAGAGCATCATTCTCACCACAGTCACTGGCTCATCCAGATCCAAAGAAAGGAAAGAAATGTCACGGCTCAGTGAAGACATCTCATTATGAAGTATCACATGAGATGAGATTACATACGGATGACACCAATTTTTGGAGAATAATACTTTTCAACAAGCAGATAAGGAGTACAACCAAGCCCAGCTGACCCTTATACGCACTGCCATAGGGCAATGTGAGTTTGAGCCAAAAAGCAAGGGTGGAAAAGAGCTTAGGGCAGTGGCCTACCACTGTGCTCAGCCTGCATGGACTAGAGCAGAGGGCCAGAGGGGTTGACATTTTCATAACACTCCCAATGATAACGTGTCCACTGGTGTGGCAGGTCTATCAAGAGCTGCTTTCTCTCTGCTTCCATAAGCAGACCATAAATGTAGTCGTCATGTGGCTTTTCTTTTCTTTCTTTCTTTCTTTCTTTCTTTCTTTCTTTCTTTCTTTCTTTCTTTCTTCCTTTCTTCTTTCTTTCATTTATATAGGACAAACATCAAATAATATTAAATTTAATTAAGGACTTTGGAGCAGACAGAAACATGGACAAGAAAATTGAAAACGCTCGTGAGATTTCTTATTATAGAGAGGCAATTGAGGTTACTCATTCTTATGATTTCCGGGATTACCAAAAGTAAAACATTTGTCATTAACCCTCATGTTGCTTCACTGAGCCTATTTTTCTAGAGAGATAAGAATCACAAGGATTGGGTCACCTGGGTGGCTCAGTTTGTTGAGCAAGTGCCTTCAGCTCAGGTCATGATCCCGGAGACCAGGGATTGAGTCCCACATCAGGCTCCCTGCTCGGTGGGAAGCCCGCTTCTCCCTCTCTCACTCCCCCTGCTTGTGTTCCCTCTCTGGCTGTGTTTCTCTCTGTCAAATGAATGAACACAACCTTTAAAAAAAAAAATTACAAAGATCTATTTGATCCATCCCATTAGTCCTGATGTCTAGGCAGCAGGCAAAGGAAAGAGAAAATTGATTAGAAAAGGCATTGTCCTCAGTGCCAACAGGGCTTGGGTCATAGGTTTACTGGGGAACGCTGTGCAAGTTGCTTAATTTCTCTGAGCAACATTCAGCAAATATTCATTGAGTGCCTATGTGAGCCAGGAAATGTTCTAGGCACCAAAGATGAAACAAAACAAACAACAAAATATAGTCCTTGTCTTTGCAGAGCACACATTTTATAGGTAGAACAAACAAAAAGGAGATTATGTCAGATACTGATGAGTGGTATGGAGAAAAACTAATACAGGATAAAAAAGTCAAAACATGATGCCGGAGCCGGCCCTGGCAACAATCAGGGTTCCCCGAAGGTGGCAAGGGAGTCGGTGATATGAGGAGACCGGACGCGAAGAGTGGTGTGGGGATCTCCTGAAAACTGTGTCTTCAGGGTTCTTTATTTAAAGCTTTTTAGTTACATCAATTTAGCTTTAGGCAAACAGTTGGTTCTGTCTATCTTTGCTTCTGTCTCTCTTTTTTAGGCTCTCTGCCTTTTCCTCTGCCTCTGTCTCTCTTGAATGTCAAGGGCCCAGTCTTTTATTATTCAAAAGTGAGGAAGTTGGGGGATGCAGTTAGGTTAAAGTTAAACAAAGGGATTCATAGCAGGCAGAGTCAAGCCTTTCTAAGAAACCAGCCATTACCATTAAAAGGGAAGTTTGTGAATAGACTCAGTTTGATAGTTGGGCAGGAAGTAAAGATGGTCTTGATGACCACGACATAAGCATAACTCCAGATTCTTGGCGGGGAAAGCCCAGAGGGACTTTCATTCACATTCACAGGTACCTCCACCAAAGTTTCCGGTGGCTTGGGCCTGGCGGGAGGCATCGTCCCTGACAACATGATGGAAGTAGGATATCAGTCAGGCTTCCCTTCTAAGGACCTGAAGAAGGGATGGTGGGAGCCACACAGGAGTCTGAAGAATGAAAATTGCACAAGAGTCATCAAGTGCAAAAGACCCGAGACCCCCTTGTGCTTGTCATTTTGAAGCAACAGCAAGAAGAAATCCCACAGAGGTCAGTGAGACTGGGGTGGACAGTCGCATGAGATGAGACTGGGAAGCAGGTGGGTGGCAGGTCACAGAGGGCAACACGAGTCATCATAAGGACTGTGGATTTATCACAAATCACATGGGAAACCACTGGATGGCTTATGCACTGAAGTGACCTAATTAAGCTTCAGCGTGTTTGGTGGATCATTCTGATCACTGGGTGGAGGACAGTAGGGAGGTACAGGTGGAGGCAGGGAGACCAGTGTGGAACCTGCTAAAATAGTCCAATTGGAAGACAGTGCGGCTTGCACCAATGGGCAAGTAGGGAAGTGGTGGAGGTAGGAAGGAGTGGCTTGATTCTGGCTGCCTTCTGAATATGAGAGCCAAGGAAATGTCAATGGATCAAGGGTAGCACCTATATGAGAAGGCTGTCAGGAGAATAAAACAAAATGTGTATGCAAAGTGCCTTGCACAATGCTGTATTCTAGGCCCACCTCTGCCTTGCACCTGACCATTTTTTCCAAGTAAAGCAACATCTCTGGAGAATTCAGTCTTTTGGGATGAGTAGAAGGAGGAGAGGCGAGAGGGGGTCCCTGTGTCAGCCAGCATGTGCATGCCCACCTTCCCTGCCACCATGGTGCCAAGGCCTTCCATGCCCTAGAAGGCCCTGGCTGAAAGGAGACTCACAAGTAACCCACAAGGGTCCCCTAGAGGGATGACAGGTGTTCTCTCCCACCTTGGCCTCCCCACCATCAATCCTCCTTTGCCTTGGTTCTTCATCTGAGTGCCCACTACAGGTCCTGAAAGATTCAGCGTATCATGAGCCCCCTCTAGGGTCTTCCCTCTTCATTCTGAATCAGATCCGCCTCTGCAGCTTACCAGCACACTGGAGATTAGCATCACTCTCGACTTCACCGTGAATTGTCATTGTGGTGGAGTAGAAAATCCATCCACATTACTCTTCTGCATATAATGACAATGTGGTTTTCTCATTCCGTCAATAACTGGCCTATTATTCCCCATAAGCCCTCTCCCAACTGATAAGCAAGAAAAAAAAAAAGACTAAATTTGGTTTAGGCTCTTATTCTTGTATCTGATTCTGAATTCAAAGAATCTGTTGAATTAAGTGTTTTGTCTATTCGGATGACAGTGCTCAGGCTCTTGGACTTCTGAAGCCTCTCCCACACACTCCATCCCAGCCCCTCTTGGTGCACCATTGGTGGGTTGGCTGTGAATGGTGAGTAGAAAAAGTAGAGTGTCCATGAACTGACCCGGCGCCCTCTGAGTCATCTCTGGCTTCAGCTGTGGAAAGGCAGAGCTGCCCAGCCCTGAAGTGGAATCTCTTGAGGACAGGCCAGTCTCACCCCAGGCATCCTGCCAGTGCCTGCTGCTACATCTCTGGTTGGTTTGAGATGTGGACTGGCCTCTCTCAGCTTCTTCAGCATCTGGTGGTGCTCTCTGGCTGTCTGGTCCTCACCTGGGCTCTCACTACTCCTCTCATAGACCTCAGAGTCTCTGCCATATATAAATATACTCCTGCTATAAGATCACCTTGCCTTTCCTACAGGGCCACCCTATGGTGGGCTCTTTCTCTCAGCACATGTACCCTTCATCCCTGATTCCCAACCATGACCCTGGGGAACCAAAGTGACTTGGGGATGTCAAAGGCAGCCCATCTGCTTGTCGGACCATTTGTCTTCTCTGACCATATCTCCATTTCCTGTCTTCTTCCTACATCTGCTAGGACTAGAAAGAGTGGGTTTTTCTCCCTGTCTCCTTTTGATCTGTAGACTTCTGAATAATTCAAAATTCTTTGATCAAGTCCACCAGACCTACCTCTTGCTGTGTTAAATCAGAACTAAAACAATTTAGAATATGTACTATCTCCACAAATCAGTCCTTCAAGCCTATGTCTGTTAGCTATTGTTAAATTATAACGAACAACCACAAAACCTCAGGGTTCCTCTTAATAAGCACTTATGAGGTTCATGGTTCTGCAGGTTGACTAAGGGTCAGATGGTTGAGGCTGGGTTCCAGCAGGATGGCTCAGCTGGGGTGATTCTACTCTGCTTGTCTCTTTCTCCTCTCCTAGAACAAGCAGGCCAACACTCTTCTCAAGGACGTGAAAGAGTACAAAAAGAAGCCCAATGTTCAAGCATGTTTCGTGCTTCTGCTGCCTTCAGATTTTTTAACATCCCATTGGCAAAACGGAATCACATGAGATGGAGAAATATGCCCACCTCAAATGAGAGAGCTGTGCAAAGTTATGTGGGTTATCAAGTTACTGATAAAGGAGTAAAGAACATGAAGGAAAATCTTAAATATTGACTATTTTAGAAAGGCCATTTTAAGGCCCATTCTCATACACCACCCTGAGGCTAATGATTTTCTTGGGCCAATTTGATTGGTTATCCCTATTATGGAATTATCTCTTCATCTGTATCCTTCCATTAAATCTGTGGTCTCCTTAAGGTCAGGGACCGTTTATCTCTCTAAGTTCTGAGTGCCTACATGTAGCATTTGTAGTGGATGTAATGTCACCTCACCATCATAAAGCCCATCCTCCCCTGTTGCATGGTGGTCATACATTCTGGATGACAATGAGCACACTCTAATTTTTAGTGGCACATCCCTCTAAAAGTTCACATGGGAATATACGAAGGCTTTGGCTAATCAATAAATGGCATTTCCCTGGATACAGGATTCAGAGTGGTTGTACCTGAATGAAGGTCACAATTTCTGTTCCCTTATAGAAATTAATGTCAACCTCCTTCTGAATATAAAGGAGCAACCATATAGCCCTGGTCCACTAGCAGCCAAAGTGCTAACATGAGGGAAGAAAGTCTAGCACAAGATCTGAGAGAACCACAGATAAAAGACTATGGAGAGTGAATTGTGCCTTGGCTCTGTAGTTTACCTTTAAATGACCCAGTGCCCCCAGATTCCCCACCCTCTGGCCTTCTCTATGTCTTTCATTCCACATCATTTTTCTTAAAGTACAGCAACTCTATGTTTATTTCCAGATGAACATATTTATTTGTTCGTTGTCTACCTTCTCACACTAGAATGCAAGATCCGTGTGAGTTGGACTCTTCTATTTTTTGCTCTTATCCTCCCTGTGTAGAACGGTGCCTGAAATATAAAAATGTACTCAATAAATATGTGTCAAATAGATAAATAGATGAATTTATGAATGAATACATGAATAAACAAATGCAATGTGCAAATGAGTTCAAGTTTTTCACTTATTAACACTTAAAGAATCCTGATATGCAGATCCAATACATGCTTGCTGAATGTATGTGTGGATGGAAAAGTCAGAGCAGTCTTCAAATAATTAAAGGTTATGCCGTGAAGAAAGCATTTGATTCATCCCGTGCAGCTCCAGAAATAGATGTTGCATTAAGGCATATCATAAGGAAAGGCTTTCTAACACATTGTTCAAGATGGAATGCACTGATACGGTAGGTAATGGGCTTCCTGTCACCGGTGGTATAACAGGTTAAGCCAAGCTAGTACCTTTAGAGAGTATTCTTGCAACAATAACGGGCTAGATGCTGGATCATTTCTAATGAGAATTTATAATTTTAACTTCCCATCCCAGGTCTCCAAACTACACCTGCATCTTAAAATCTCAACAGGTGGGGATGCCTCTTCTTTACTTATTTTTCACTTGCAAAATTTTTCCCTGTCTATTCCTACATTGGCACACTATAACTTTGAGACTTTGGAAAAGGTCAATTCACCTCAGGGAACCTCGGTTTACTTATCTGCAAAAGAAAGGGACTGGGGTTAATAAATTGAATATCTCAAGATCATGATCATGAGCCTTTATCTCTGGCTTGATGTTGTGTTATGAGCTTTAGCTTTCTTTAGTTTAATGTGATTTTCATAATAGACAACTTTACACAAAAAAGAACACACATTACTATCACTCTCTTTCTATAGATAAAGCAACAAAGACTCAAATAGGCTAAGTAACTCTTCCAGATCGCAGAGCAAGGAAATTCTGGAGCTTAGAATTTGAACTATTAATCAGGATTCCAGCTTGTCAAAGTAGAGTGTATACATTATTCAAGGCTGAGAAAACTACATTCTCTAATAACTCAGTGGGCTCTTTCAGCTCTGATGGTTTGAGAATCCACATCTTCCTCTTTCAGGCCACAGACTTAGGATTTAAAACTTCAAAATCAACCCAAGCTAGCAAGGAAAGCAGCCTCATTGTATCCTGCTGGCCCCTCTGAGCTAAATATCTCCATGTACCCAGGTAGCAAAAATGATCCCTAAAAGTTTGTGGTTCTCAAATCTTCCCTATCATATCCCATCCCTTTAAGATTCCTTAACTATAAAGAGTGCCTGCTCTGAGTCAGAGTTTTCAATTTAGGCAGGCAGAATCCATGTTGATGGGTGCATAATTGTATGTGGGTGGGAAAGACAATATTATTAGCATTCCCACTTTACAGATGGAAAAGCTGAATTTCAATGAGGTTATAGAACTTTTGCTAGATCACCCATAGCTAATGACAAATTCAGGACATTTGAGCTCAGCATAACTCAGTCCAAAAAGCTCATTCCCTGTTTATCGGTCTCTATGTATATATGCCTCTTTCTTTCCATTTAAATATTGTCCTTGAAGAAAATACTGGTTCAATTACACACTATACATATTCTTAGAGGAAGGTTTATCCTCCTAATTTGGAAGTTGAGAAAACTGTTAGAGCAACCATTTATCTACATTTTCTCCAAATATCCTTCCATGCCTCCCTTTAATAAGTGACCAGAGAAAGTATTGTGCAGAAGTTATGTAAAGTTCCCTATTCTGATATTTGATTAATATAGCAGTTAGCTATTACTACAGTGATGCTGCCTGAAAAAAAAAAACACAGAAGTTTAAAACAGTTATCATGTAGTGTCATGAGCACAGAGGTGAGTTAGGGTGGCTTGGCTTCAAACTACAGCAGGTTGATGTTGCCCAACTTAGACCAAGTTCAGCCCAGTGGCTCTGCTTCAAGCTGCAAGACCCTACTCCACTCTCTTATCCTCCTTGGACCAGCTAGATGGAGCATGTCCTTCTCACAGCACTAGCACAGGCACAAGACAGCAAGCCCAACCCCCCACCTGTTGTTTAAGCTTCTACTCATACCAGGTCTGCTAACATTTTATTGACCAAAGTAAATCCTATGAAGAAACCCCAAATCAAGGGATGCTAAAGTACACTCTATCCATAAACATGGTAGGGTGTATTGGTTTGCAAGGGCTGCCGTAACAACACACCACAGACTGACCACCTTCAACAGCAGAAATTTATTTTTTCTCACAGTTCTGAAGGCTGCAAGTCCAAGATCAAGGTGTTGGCTGGTTTGGGGTCTCCTGAGGCCTCTCTCCTTGGCTGCTAGATGGCCACCTTCTCACTGTGTCCTCACATGACCTTTCCTCTGAGTATGCACACCCCTTGTGTCTCTTCCTCTTCTTCTAAGGACAGCAGTCCTATTGTATTAGGTCCCCAACCTTATGAACTCATTTGACTTAATTGCCTCTTTAAAGGCTCTGTCTTCAAATACATCACCCTGGAGGTTAAGGCTTAAATATATGGATTTGGGGATGGACACAATTAAACTCATAACACAGGGTTAGTGAATTTTTCTGAATAATAATGCCTGGTCTCATTTTAAGTTTTTCCATAACTTGGAGACTGACTGACCATGATTTCAAATTCTGACTCTACCACTTAATAGCTGTGTAACCTTAAGAAGTTTGCTTATATTTCCTCACTTGAAAAAAATGAAATAATTATAGTAATTAACTCATAGGTTTGTTAAAAACTGAATAAATCAATTCATAAAAAGCAAGCACAAAGTAATTGCTCAATAAATAGTATGGTGGCTTTTTACAATTAAGAAGCTTTCACTTTACTCAGGGAGGCTGTATGGGCAGTGGCATCAGCCATATTACTTTCCTTTCAGGACTTGATTCTATCCTAGAGCAAACTTTATTCCCTCAAATCCATCTTGCTTCAATCTGTTTCTGCAATATGGTGACTCTCTAAAAAAATCCACTTAACATTTCTCTGCCAATAAATTAGAGACCAGAAAGAAAGAAGATGGCACACACTCGCCTTTCTAGACATTTTGCAGATGGCAAAATGTTTCATCTGCCATGTAAAAATCCTATGTATGAGCTCAGAGAAGAACAGCACAAGCATTAAGTAGGACCCTTTGAGAGTACCTCTTGGGAGACCTTTTTGGAGTGAATGATACATAATCCAAAAGAACTTTCAGAACTTTACAGTCATTTCTCAGAATCAGGTTGGTTATTTTCAGGTTAAGTGCTACAGAGACCTCACTGAAGTATCTTCTGATGTCCTCTCCACATCTTCTCAAAAGAGTCAATCATCTAATATCTCCAGGATTAATTCTTTCAAAAATTTTTCTTAATTGGTGTTTTGAGTGGTTTTTAAATTCTCATATCCCACCCAAAATATCTGTAGCAAGTGGTGGGGCCGGGGAGAACAGTGGAGAACACCTACATGCATTTTTTTTTCTATTCTGCACATAGCAACTTATTTAGTGATCACAATATCCCTGAACAGTAATGCTTTCTGCTTTTTCACCTAAAACAAGATGTTAAAACTAAATTTTGAATAAGTCACCAAGATACAACAGGTGTGCCTGCCAAAGTTAGATACCAGACAAAATGCTAGATTTTTTTTTAAAGGAATGTTTGAGAACCATTTCCACACATTGCTTGGCTCTGGCAGAAAATCACAGATGTGAAAAGAGGTTAAGATATGGAAAAAAAGAGGATTTCATGAGAAATATGTCTACAGAGCAATGATATTCAAAGTGTGGTCTCCAGACTAGCAGCATCAGCAACTTGGGAACTTAGAAATATAAATTATCAAGCTCTGTCCCAGAACCACTGAATCAAAGCCTCTGTGAGTGGGGTCCACTTATCTCTGTTTCAATAAGTCTTTCAGTGATTCTGAGGGATATCAGAGTTTGAGAACCACTGCTTCAGAAAAGCTATGTTCATTTTTTTTTCAGATATGTCTTTTTTTTTATTTTATTTTATTTTTTCAGTGTTCCAAGATTCATTGTTTATGCCCCACACCCAGTGCTCCATGCAATACGTGCCCTCAGTACCCACCACCAGGCGACTCTGAATTAATCCCATCCCCCACCCCCTTCCCTCCAAGACCCTCAGTTTGTTTCTGAGTCCAAAGTCTCTCATGTTTCATTTCTCTCCCCGAATTACTCTACTTCCCGAGAAAAACTATGTTCTAAATACCCCCAGGAAACTTCCCTACATTGTCAAGAGCATTATTTGAGACCATGCAGGGAATAAGCATCAATTTAACCAGGCGATGCCTTCCCATCAGCCAACTTCCAAGCCACTTGGGGGTTATTTTTCCCCAAGGCAGGAAATTTAGGGAAGACAGAAAGAAGACCAGGCTGTTTGTGAGAAAACTTTTTAATTTACTAAAGACACTTAGACTGGGGAAAAGTCAAAACCCTAACTCAGCGTCCCCTCATGTCTATGACCTGAGAGAGCTGGCCACACTAGCCCTTTCTAACCCCTGGGAAAACCAGAGACCTCTTGGGGAAGTCCCTCAAAGGACCTGAGAAAATAAACTGACAGACTGGTTTCCCTCCATTACTCATGCATGCAAACCCAAGTTCACTGATGAGAAATGGCTTTGCCTCGACCACTCAGTCTAATATGTATCTCCTGGGGTTTGTGAAGCTCAGTGGTCTGAAATATGACTCTTGTCCTTTAAATTATGGAGTGCAGGAAGCATGATCTGGCAAGCTGATTTAGTGTTCTTTAAAGTTGATGCTTTCATATAGGTGTGAATTCCCAGATTTTAGCAGCAGAGAGGATATGCGAGTGTTTTCTATAGGCCCAAGGTATATGGCCTGCATAAAAAAGCTGACATAGCTCCTCTTAGGACCTGTATTAGTTTTCTAAATCTGTGTAATAAGTTATAACAAACTTAGTGTCTCACAATTCTGTAAGTCAGAAGTTCAAGCATGGTATAACTGGGTTCTCTACTCAGGGCTGAATTCATTTCCAGAGGCTCTGGGGAAGAATTTACTTCCACCCTTATTCAGGTTGTTGGCCAAACTTGGTTTCTTGCTGCTCTAGGACTCAGGCCCCCATTTCCTGCTGGTTGTCAACTGGGGCCACTCTCTGCAACTAGAGTCTCCCACATTCTTTACCACATGGCCTCATCCATCTCAAAAGTTAGCAATGGAGAACCCTCTAACATGTTGTCTGTGGCTTCCTCTGTCTCTGACCTCTTGACCCAGATTTAAAGGACATGTGTGATTAGGTTAGGCCCACCTGAATAATCTCCATTTTGATTAATTCAGAGTCGACTGATTTCTTAAGTAATCAGTACTTAAGAAAAAAGTCAACTGATTAAGTAACATCAACCACATATGCAAATATCTCTTGCCATGTCATGTAATAACCACAGAAGTCATACCCATCATATTCTCAGACTCACCCACATTCAAGGGGAAGGAATTATGAAGGGTGAAGATCATTGAAGGTCATCCTAGGATTCTGCCTACTAGAGATACTGTCGAAAAACCAGAAGGAAAAGGGGACCCCAGCACGTGATCGATGAAAATGAGTACCAGGTAGCTAAAAATAATATTCTGGAGATCAGGAATTTTTCAAAAGAGGAATTTAAGCAAAAAGAACTTCCAAATAGCTCATCAAAGTGAACTTTGAGAGAGGAAAGTGGGCTCAAAACTCTGGCAAGTGTCAGAGAGCAAGGAGCCAGAAAGGACAGTCCCTCTTGGCAGTCATATAAGAACTTTCTTGTAATCTCTTTTCCCCTCCACTCTCTATCAACTTGAACCCAGGCAAGGGCAAAACATGTGTATAAGCTAGGGAAAAGGTAAATGCTGATACAAGAGAGAAGAATCAAGCCCTTACATCCTCTTCCCCAAAAGGCAAGTGGCCACCAAATACAAGTCTTAGCTGGATGGGAGAAGTCTCACATTTGCATGAAGATTGATGTATCAATTAATGCCTAAAACTGCATTTTTTCCCCACAGAATTACAATTGTACTTTTTCTTTTGTTTTTATTCTTTAAAGTACTTAGAGCAACTACAGGTTTCCTAAGAATGAACAGAAAAATCATGGTGACTCCTGAGCTTTCAAGTGGTAGGGAAAAAGCTTTCTCCAAGGAATAAAGTTTAAAAGTACAATGGGGGACAAAAGAAAATGAAGATGAAGACAAAGACAAAGACAGAAAAGAAGGAGTGGGACACATTTTTATCACATTCCAAGTATCATGATTGTTCAAACTACTGGTTGCATACATGTAAGGCAATGGGGACCAAAGAAGTACAAATAGGAAGCTAAGGAGTGGAAATTCAAGTCATCCAGACTCTAAAACCTATTATTTTATTTCACTATCACACCAAGTAGAAATCTTGACTATAGGAAAATCATGAATTTGGCTTACTAAAAGACCACTCCTACTGTGGGTAGGTTCTTACTACCTCCTTCTTTCTTCACCTAGATTCTGTTCAGGTTGCAGGATCCAACATAATTCTCCACAGTAATGTGTCAGCACCTTAAAGAATCCTAAACTGTTCCTCTGAGATAAAACTCCAGAGACCTAGACTTTCTTTTTCCAAGAACAAGAGTAAGGACTCTGTTGTGGGAGGAAGCCGGTACCTTCTGGATGACCAAACACTGTGGAGCTTCAGTTAACTCGAGATAACTATTTTCAACCCTAGTGGGATGAAAAATATACAGCAGCCCCCATTACCCACCTTCCAGCCAGAAGAGCAGTAGAAGATTCCTAAAGTGACCAGACCCTGCTTCACTGAGAGAGGAGGGAGAGGGAAGGAGAAAGACAAAATGTTTTTTCTGTGCTCCAAGTGTTCCCCTTGAGTCACAGAAGCAGCTTCCTATAAGTGAGGACATGGAGGTCAGAGAAGAAAAGTAACATGCCTATCCCTGCCAACAGGAAGTGAGGAGGCAAGGCTTATGCCCTGAGATGGCATGCAGTTAAATGGGGCTCAGTGAGGTTGAGGAGTGAGATCACAAGCTGTGGTAGAGAAGAAGGAATAAGGACATGGGATTTTGCACGTACTTAACAAGCCTATCTGCATCTCCTTATTTCATCAGACAAATGGACTCAGAGCTCCCTAAGATGGTTCTTGGATGAAATGAAATTTTATTTATAAAACAAGTGACACATAATTGACATGACTGTTGGTTTGGTTCTCTCTCCAGTCCATATCTTTTGGCCATTGCTTTAGGAATATTAAAAATTTTAGGGTGGCGCCTGGGTGGCTCAGTGGGTTAAAGCCTCTGCTTTCAGCTCAGGTCATGATCTCAGGGTCCTGGGATCGAGGCCCGCATCAGGCTCTCTGCTCGGCAGGGAACTTGCTTCCTCCTCTGCTCTCTCTGCCTGCCTCTCTGCCTACTTGTGATCTCTCTCTGTAAATAAATAAATAAAATCTTTAAAAAAAATTTTTAGGGAACCTCAATGTTTATACAAAAAAATATAGTAAAGGTCAATTATGATACTTGTAAACCATGGGAATACCCATGCTTACATCCATGAACTCATTCATTCTATCTGTAAAATAATGACAAACACTGTGCTGTATGCCTAGCATGAGTTTCATGGTCAGACCATGTTCCTCAGCGGGAAGACAGACCCACCTGCCCCCTTTTTCCTTCACAGAAGCAGAGTGATGGAGTTAATGAAGGAACATGAAGCAGAAATAATTACATTGAACACAAAAGCCAAGTGGTCTGCCAATATCTTGCTACACCAGAAAGGTTTCAAAGAAGGGAGTAGAAAACCAAAGCATAAACAACAAATAAAATTGTCAACCAATGCCTGGGTGGCTAACTTTGGGGCCTACCTGAATGATAGCTCCAGACACATAAGGGCCTTCTCACCCCACTGTCAGTGAAGGTGAAAAGGTGCCATGTTCCTTGCAGCCTGTATCTGTAGAAGAGCTGTCCTTCCATGCAATGCCCTCCCCTGTCCTTCTTAGCCACTGCACTTTCACTAGGTGGCAAGAATGTCATTGTCCTTATCTGCAAGGAACTCACAAATAATGGGAATAAGGATGCTATATTAATCAAAGTAATTCATGTCCACTTCCCAACACGTCAGTCATTTAATGCAAGTCTATTTTGTGGTCACACCACATCCAGGTGTGGGATAGGTGGCCTTCCTTTATGCTGCAGTTACAAAATTGTAGTTACAATGAACTTCAGGGTCAGAAAAATGGCAAGAGGGTCATGTGGGATGATTTCGAGTGCAGGCCTAGAGGTGGCACTGGGCAGAACCCAGCCACATGGCCCCATTCTAACTGCAACGGAGCCTAGGAAATCCAAAGGTGCACCCAGATATTTGCTGAATATTAATAGTCTCCACTACAGACGGACAAATAACAGTACAACAATGAGTTATATACATGTTTGGTTTATGGCATAGGCTTAGCAGTGGCACAATGAAAGGAGTTGTAAATCCTGTTTGAGCAGGTCTAGGAGAGTTTCATGGAAAAGGAGACCATTAATATGGGTCTTAGAAAGGAAGTAAAAAGAAGATAATGAATGAATTAAGAGGGGCATTTTCAGGCAGATGCATTGATGCATGAAACAACATGGAAAGTTTATGGATTGTACCAAGTCTGGCATGTCCAGGGCATAGCATGTGTGTGGGGGGGCATGGAGGAGAGACTCAAGTGAGAGGGATCTGATCCTGAGGTTAGGAGGAAAATTGGGGGGGCAAGGATAATGCTGTGCTTGAACCCAGAGCCCTAGCCAGGCATCTGGAGGAAATCTGTGTCCCAAGGTGTTGCCAGATATGTGAGCCAGTGCTTGTGACCCTCAGCCAATAAACAAGGTATCCTAAGTTTCCTGCTTTCATGACAAAAGACAGTACCATACCAATGACCACTGTTGCCACACCGCACAGAAGTGGGAGGCTTGAGCATCAGACAATCGGGGCCTCGAATGCTTATCCCACCACAACTAGGCAAGTTGCTCTTGAAGCTACAGTTTTTCTAGAATGAGAATAATGATGACTATCATAGGGAACAGCATGCAGATGGAGGGGAATGCTGTTTGTAGGGCCATGAGAACGGCAACTGGCAGTGGGCCTTCCAAACACCCCTAGCACCTTCCACTCTCTGTCAGACCTACTTCTTTCCTCTTCTTTCTAGAACAGTATTTGGTCATACAATAGGCTGGTCTGGATTGTTTGCAGTGTCCTTTCTCTTTGCACTGGGGTGTCCTTGGGCTCTGTGTCTATTGGAGTAAAGCTGCTGAGTACCTTAACTCCCTGCTCCAGCACACCCACTGGACAGAGTTCTTGCCTGTTCCTGGAACCAGGGAAGCTCTGAGTCTCTCCTTGAAGCCAGCCTAACCCTGGAGTCTAGAAGTCCTCTCAGACTCATGATCTCATTACATATTGACAACATCATCCCCATCTTACAAAGGAGGAAAACCACAAAGGTATTTGAAAGGTGAGGCCAAATGTATTCCACTTCTGGTATAAAAACAGACTACCCTTAAATTGCTACCTCAAAAGGTAGTAGGAAAACATGTAGGTATTTTGCCAGGAAATCAGATAGCTCTTGAAAGAAAGCAAGAAAGCAGAAGCAAGCAAGCAAGCAAGAGAAAGAAAAAGAAAAAAGAGAGAAAGAAAGAAAGAAAGAAAGAAAGAAAGAAAGAAAGAAAGAAAGAAAGAAAAGAAAAGAAAAGAGAAAGAGAGAGAAGAAAGAAAACCTAACTAGTTTTTCCTATAAATACCCCAGAAAGGGAGGTATTCTCAAATCACTGAGCAATAAACACTAAATTCCAGAGATAAAACCCAGAAGATATAGCAGACGTCGTTTGCTCTTGACTTGTACTGAACAGAAGTAAACTGGGCTCAGTGTTACCAAGTGAAATAGCAGGGTTCTGGTGCAGGTTGAAACCCTCCTTCTTCTTGGTTAGTGCTTTTTTTACTGAGAAATTACATAGCTGACACACATGTAAATACCAAGGTTATAGAAACACATGTATGCTTGTGCATTTATATGTATGTAAACACATACATTTACACATACACATATACCCCAGTTAACATAAACCAGACTTTATTCTAGCATAGGTACCACCAGTAAGGGGAGAGGGAGGAGGCTTGGGATAATCTGACCCTCTCACCTTCCACTGAAGACAGTAAGTAAGAGTGTAAAGGCGAGGGGCACCTGGGTGGCTCAGTCGTTGAGTGTCTGCCTTTGGCCCGGGTCATGATCTTGGAGTCCAAGGATCGAGCCCCGTATCAATTCACTCAAGAACACAGAGTCTCTGAAGTGTAAAAGAAGGGGACTCCCAAAGGAGAAGAGACAGGAGACCAACAAAGGTATGTTTTGCTTAATTCATGTATTTTAGCCTGGGGAGAGGGGGGCAGAGAAATATCTGCTTCAATAGTGCTGAGGAAGGGAAAGGATAGGACACCTCTGAGTGGAACATTTCTTCCTAAAGTTACAAAAATTAAGAACCCTGAAGTCAGGCAGAATCTGACTTGCAGTCTAGCTTTTCTGTTGTCCATGAAGGACCCTGAAAATGCCAACACAGAGTAGCAAAGGAACTTTAGAAATGAGCTCAAGCCTGGTGGCATATTTGATTTTGAGCCAGTCACGGTGTGGTTTATTTGAAGCCCATCTGAGGCCAGTGGAGAAATGAACAGACGGTCACAGCTGCACTGGTTACCTTCAAGATGAAGCATCCACAGTGAGGAGGGACTCAACTTACAAAATGGTTTGGAAAATGTCCTGGAAATTATTAGCATGGGCTTAATGTCAGGATGGCTCTAGGTGGGAATGTTTCGATAAACTTCAGAATAAACCCCATAAAGGGGGCACCTGGGTGGCTCAGTTGGTTAAGCAACTGCCTTCGGCTCAGGTCATGATCCCGGAGACCCGGGATCAAGTCCCACATCGGGCTCCCTGCTCGGCGGGAAGCCTGCTTCTCCCTCTCTCACTCCCCCTGCTTGTGTTCCCTCTCTGGCTGTGTTTCTCTCTGTCAAATAAATAAAATCTTTTAAAAAAATAAATAAATAAATAAACCCCATAAAGAAAGTCATCACCACAGCTGGGGAGGAATGCTGGCATTCCAGCTTACCTGGCGGAGACTCAGCCTGGCCAGTGGCACCCAAAGCTGGCTTGCAGGCATGTGGGAGTCTCCCCACGGATCCCACCGTGCTACAGCAGCTGCACTAGAGCCCTGGCCCAGCTGTCATGGAGGTCGTTTTACATGAAGGTTCATCCACAGCCTCCTAACCTACCGTATGAAGCGAGGTGCTTCACCCTTCTCCATCCATTTCCACATTCCAACATGGGAGATGATCCTCTTTCTTAAAGGAAGTGGGGAAAGGGTGCTAAGCACCCATTGTGTGCCAGGTTCATTCTAGATGCTCCAGGTGAATTATTTCATTTAATCCTCACACCACTTGAAGTAGTTCAGCAGTGTAAGATGGAGTCTTACCTGTCAGAGTTCACTCGGGAGCACAGAAACCATTCCAGTCACTTCAGCAGAGAGGGGTTAATACAGAGATTATTAAACATGGGACAGGGGAGCGAAGGCCTGTAAGAATCTCTTCCAGCTGTGAAGAAATCAGAAAACGCTTCTATCACAGGAAGTCCCTGGAAGCTCCCGTGAAAGCCACTGCAAACCATCATGCCCACTTTATGTTTGCATGATTACCACCAAGGCAGAGGGCAACAACGCTTCTCTTTCTGCAGTCAAGTCTGCATGAGGGCCTTGCAGTGGCATAATCGGAACCAAAGGGTCCTGGAAGGTGTAGTTTTCAGCCTTCGAGCCCCCACAAAGCAAGGAAAAACAGAATCAACAGGCAACATCCTTCACCGGGGGTACACTGAGTTCATCTTATTACTGAAGCAACTGCAGTTCCAAGAAACAGAATAATTTTGCCTAAGTGCCCCAGGCCAGTTTGCAGTAGGAAGGCCATATGAATAAGCCTACCTCCAAAGTCCAGAAGAATGGAATTCTGATGGATGTGGAGACATAAATCTGTCCACCCAAATCCTGAAAACACATTTCTGTGCATGGATTGCTGCATACCCACCAACCAGGCCAGCAGGAGAGATACAAGTTGAGGTTCTATGTTAAGAATATATTTGGTGTTTACCCATAGTATTTAGGAAGAATCTAAAGCAGTAATATTAAAAATCCTGAAAAAATTTCAGGTGTTATCAGGGGAATGCAAGTTAAAACTACATGGAGATACTCATTCACACCCACCAGACCACCAACACTGAAGGGTTGGCAAGATGCAGAGCCTTGCCATCTCTTATATATTGCTGGTGGACATGTAAATTGATACAACCACTTTGAAAAATAACATAACATTACCTCTTTTTTTTAATAATAAAAATAAAAAAAGATTTTATTTTCCTTTTTTTAATACATTTTCTTTTTTTTATTGTTACTTAAAGTTTTTTTCCAGTGTTCCAAGATTCATTCCCCATTCCCCACACCCAGTGCTCCACGCAATACGTGCCCTCAGTACTCACCACCAGGCTCTCCCATCCCCCCACCCCCTCCCTTCCAAGACCCTCAGTTTGTTTCTGAGTCCAAAGTTTCTC
This sequence comes from Spilogale gracilis, assembly GCA_004023965.1. Classification (NCBI taxonomy): domain Eukaryota; kingdom Metazoa; phylum Chordata; class Mammalia; order Carnivora; family Mephitidae; genus Spilogale; species Spilogale gracilis. The sequence continues at coordinate 61,750 of PITA01007389.1, forward strand.
ATGTTCCATCTCTCTCCTTGATTTACTCTAATTCACATTCCCTTTCCTTCTCCAACTGCCCTCCATATTACTCCTTATGCTCCACAAGTGAAACCATATCATATTTGACTTTCTCTTCAGCATTACTTCTTAAAGTTAAGTGTGTTGACAATTTATGAGCAAGAAATCCTACTCATAAAAATATTTCCTAAAGAAATTATTTAATTTGTGCTCCATCATCTGAAACACATAGAAATGTTTACAGTAGCATTGCTCTTAGCACACTGACACTTCAAGCAAACATAATGGCCATTAACAGGATGAATAAATGTATAAATTCTATCTCATTCAATGGACTATGATAGAGCAATAGAAACAAATGAATCACAGCTAGATTTTGCAAAATGTATGAACTTGAGTCTTGAGACTGACAGAAAATATTGTTACTAAAGCAGTATTATTCCATTCCTATAGAAGACAAAGCTAAATAACATACTGTGTAGCTTGCATGCATTATATCATAAAATTATAAAGAAAAACAAAGGAATTATTAATTAAAATGGAGAATAATGGGCTTTTTCAGAGGGAAACTTGAATGGAAGAGCATCAGGAAGCTGTTTCTATGATCTTAAAAATAATCTGTTTCTGAGAGGGATGGGGGTTCATGTCTGATTGTTACACCTACATCATATATGTTATATACATTCTTTTATGTATATGACATACTTCACATACAAAGAAAGGTGATGCCATAGTGAGGATCTCTTGTTCACCAATCTTTCTGTAGTTCCATCCAACTACTGTTTGGTTCTAGGGATAGTCAGTGTGTGGCCTGTCCAACCCTCCCTGGTCTTTCAAATGCAGCCTCGCACATGCTCTGAAACAACACAAAGTTTACTGCAGGCATATTAACGCCATCCCCAGAATTCCTGCTAACCACCTTCTACTTGCCAGCTCCACAATGCAGAGTAATAAATTGAGCTAGTTTAGACCATGGGTTTTTGGAAATTGATTCACATTCTGAAACTTGATTTGAATTCCAGACCTGGGATTGAATCCTAGTCCTACCACTCATTATCTGTGTGATCTTGGGAACATTATATAACCTCCACATATCCCAGCCAGTAATTTAGCACCTACCTCATGGGATGCAATGTGTTAACACATGTAAAGCACTTAGGAGAGTGATTAGCATGGAGTAAATACCATTCAATTGTCAATTTTTACCATTTATTTGAAGATTTATTTATTTGAGAGAAAGAGTATGAGATAGGGAGTGTGTGTGTGTGTGTGTGTGTGTGTGTGTGTGTGTGTATGAGTGGGGGAGGGGCAAAGGGAGAGGGATAGAGAAAATCCTCCAGCAGACTCCATGCTCAGTGTAGAGTCCAATGTGGGACTCTATCCCAGGACCCCAAGTTCATGACCTGAGCTGAAACCAAGAGTCAGACACTTCACGGGCTGAGCCACCCTGGTGTCCTGTCAATTTTTACCATTTATTTGAAGATTTACTTATTTGAGAGAGAGAGTATGTGTGAGCAGGGGAAGGGGAAGAGAGAGAGAGAAAATCCTCCAGGAGATGCCATGCCCAGTATAGAGCTCAACTGGAGCTTGATCCCAGGACCCCAAGATCATGACTTGAGCTGAAAACAACAGTCAGACACTTAATGAACTGAACCACTCAGGTGCCCTTGTCAATTTTTTTTACCATTTCTTCTCATTTTTCCTCTTGCAATATTTGTTGATCAACCCATCCTTTTTGTTTGAACCCACATTACAGTAACTACTATCTACTTGGTACCATTCTTAAAAATGGGGTCAGCAACACTGGGCCAGATAGATCTCATAGATATATTCAGAACATTCCACCATAAAACAACAGAATACACATTCTTCTCAAGTGCACATGGAACTTTCTCCAGAATAGACCACACATTAGGTCACAAATTAGGGCTCAACCGATACCAGAAGATTGAGATTATTCCCTGCACATTCTCTGACCACAATGCCTTGAAATTGGAACTCAACCACAACAAAAAGTTCAGAAGAAAATCAAACACTTGGAAGATAAAGACAATCCTACTCAAGAATCTATGGATCAACCAGGAAATCAAAGAAGAACTGAAACACTTCATGGAAACCAGTGAGAATAAAGATACATCAATCTAAAACCTATGGGATACAGTAAAGGCAGTCCTGAGGGGGAAATTCATAGCCATCCAAGCCTCACTCAAAAAAAAAAAAAAGAAAAGAAAAGAAAAATCCCAAATACACCAACTCTCATTACACCTTAAAGAACTGGAAAATAAACAACAACCCCACACACAAGATGGGAAATAATTAAGATTAGAGCAGAGATCAATGAATTAGAAACTAGAGATACAGTAGAACACATCAACAAAACTAGAAGCTGGTTCTTTGAAAGAATTAATAAGATCAATAAACAATTGCCCAAACTATTCCAAAAGAAAAGGGAGAAGACCCAAATTAATAAAATTATGAATGAAAGGGGAGATATCACGACTAACACCAAGGAAATAGAAACAATCATCAGAAATTACTATCAACACTTATATGCCAATAAGTTTAACAACCTAGAAGATATGGATGCATTACTGGAAACCTATAAACTTCCAACGCTTAAACAGGAAGAAATTGATAATCTGAATAGACCAATATCTAGTAAAAAGATTGAAGCAGTGGTCAAAAACCTCCCCCAAAAAAGAGCCCAGGCCCTGACAGATTCCTTGGGGAATTCTACCAAACATTCAAAGAAGAAATAACACCTATTCTCCTGAAGCTCTTTCAAAAAACAGAAACAGGAGGAAAACTTCCAGACTCTTTCTATGAAGCCAGCATTACTCTAATCCCCAACCCAGAGAAAGACCCCATCAAAAAGGAGAACTTCAGACCAATATCGCTGATGAATATGGATGCCAGGATTCTTAACAAGATCCTTGCCAACAGGATCCAACAATACATTAAAAAGATTATGCACCACGACCAGGTGGGATTTATCCCAGGGAAGCAAGAGTGGTTCAACACTCACAAATCAATCAATGTGATAGAACAAATCAATAAAAGAGAGAAGAACCACATGGTACTCTCAATTGATGCAGAAAAGGCATTTGACAAAATACAAAATCCGTTCCTTATTAAAACTCTTCAAAGTATAGGGATAAAATCTATCTATGAAAAACCCACAGCGAATATCATTCTCAATGAGGAAAAACTGACAGCCTTCCCTCTGAGATCAGGAACAAGACAAGGATGCCCACTCTCACCACTATTGTTCAACATAGTGTTAGAAGTCCTAGCAACAGCAATCAGACAACAGAAAGAAATAAAATGGATTCAAATTAGCAAAGAAGAAGTCAAACTCTCTCTCTTTGCAGATGACATGATACTCTATATGGAAAACCCAAAATACTCTACCCCCAACTACTAGAACTCATACAACAATTTGGTAATGTGGCAGGATACAAAATCAACGCACAGAAATCAGTTGCATTCTTATACACTAACAATGAAAATATAGAAAGGGAAATCAGAGAATTGATTCCATTTACTATAGCACCAAAAACCATAAGATATTTAGGAATAAACTTAACCAAAGAAGTTAAGGATCTATACTCGAGGAACTACAGAACACTCATGAAAGAAATTGAAGAAGACACAAAAAGATGGAAGACCATTCCATGCTCATGGATCGGAAGAATAAACATGTCAAAATGTCTATACTGCCCAGAGCAATCTATACTTTCAATGTCATTCTGATCAAAATTCCGCCAATAGTTTTTCAAAGCATTAGAACAAACAATCCTAAAATATATATGAAACCAAAAAAGACCCTGAATAGCTAAGGAATTGTTAAAGAAGAAAAACAAAGCTGGGAGGATCATGTTACCTGACTTCAGGCTTTATTACAAAGCTGTGATCACCAAGACAGCATGGTACAAAAATAGACAAAAAGGCCAATGGAATGGAGTAGAGAGTCCAGATATGGACTCACAAACCTATGGTCAAATAATATTTGACAAAGCAGGAAAAAAAAATCCAGTGGAAAGAGACAGTCTCTTCAATAAATGGTGCTGGGAAAATTGGACAGCTACATATAGAAGAATGAAACTAGACCATTTGCTTACACCACAACAAAGACAAACTCGAAATGGATGAAAGACCTCAAGTGAGACAGGAATCCATCAAAATCCTGGAAGAGAATAGAGGCAGTAACCTCTCTGACATCAGCCACAGCAACTTCTTTCAAGACATGTCTCCAAAGGCATTCTCTATAAAGAACTACTCAAACTCAACATCCAAAAAGAAGATGAACACATCAAAAAATGGGCAGGAGACATGGAGAGGCACTTCTCCAAAGAAGATATACAAATGGCTAACAGACACATGAAAAAATGTTCAACATCACTAGCTATCGGGGAAATTCAAATCAAAACCACACTGAGATACCACCTTACACCAGTCAGAATGGCCAAAATTAAGAAGACAGGAAACAACAAGTGTTGGAGAGGCTGCAGAGAAAGGGGAACCCTCTTACACTGTTGGTGGGAATGCAAGTTGGTGCAGCCACTTTGGAAAACAGTGTGGAGATTCCTTTAAAAATTAAAAATATAAGAACGCCTGGGTGGCTTAGTTAGTTAAGCGATTGCCTTCAGCTCAGGTCATGATCCCAGAGACCCGGGTTCGAGTCCCACATCGGGCTCCCTGCTCAGCAGGAAGCCTGCTTCTCCCTCTATCACTCCCCCTGCTTGTGTTCCCTCTCTGGCTGTGTTTCTCTCTGTCAAATAAATAAAAAATCTTAAAAAAAAATTAAAAATATAGCTACCTCATGACCCTGCAATCACACTACTGGGCATTTACCCCAACAATACAGATGTAGTGAAAAGAAGGGCCATATGCACCCCAATGTTCATCGCAGCAATGGCCACAATCACCAAACTGTGGAAAGAGCCAAGGTGCCCTTCCACAAATGAATGGATAAAGGAGATGTGGTACATATATACAATGGAAAACTACGCCTCCATCAGAAAGGATGAATATCCAACTTTTGTAGCAACATAGACTGGATTGGAAGAGATTATGCTGAGTGAAATAAGCCAAGTAGAGAAAGTCAAGTATCAGATGGTTTCACTTACTTGCAGTGCATAAGGGGTAATATAGAGAACTGTAGGAGAAGGAAAGGAAATGGGAAGTAGGGTAATTCGGGGAGAGAAACAAACATGAGAGACTTTGGACTCAGAAACAAACTAAGGGTCTTGGAAGGGAAGGGGTGGGGAGATGGGAGTGCCTGGTGGTAGATCCTGAGGGCATGTATTACAGGGAGCACTGGGTGTGTGGCATAAACAATGAATCTTGGAACACTGAAAAAATAAAATAAAATAAATAAGTCTAACAGAGAAAGAGATTAAAAAAATAAGGCTTATGCAATTGGTTATAAATCTGTTAAATATGGAGAAAGAAAGTGAAAATTTTAGTATGATAATTTAGTAGGCCAACAGGATTTTCTCTAAGTAGAAAGTATAATTCATAAAAATATTTAAATGTGCCTGATGAATTATGCAATCTATGTTTAAAAACTTAACACTGTAAAACACTTTGAACCAGCGATTCCACTTTTCAGAAACTATACTAAGGAAATTAGGAATTTAATAAGGAGGTATAAAGGAATTTAGTTACAATGACTATAGTGCTGTTAATTATAACAATAAAAACATTGGAAAAGCCAAAAAAAAAAAAAAATAGGAGTCAGCAAACGATGGCCCATGGGTCAAATAGGTCTAGCTGCCTATTTTTATAACTAAAATGTAGTTAGAGCCCAGCCATGTCCATGCATTTCTCTATGATCTGTGCTGCCTCTGTGCCACACAGAGCTGAATAGTTGCAACAGAAAGTGTATTACCTGCAAAACTTACCTGGCCTTTTATAGAAAATATTTACCAACCCCTGCTTAAGAATATGGTTGAACTCTGCTCTCCTAGCTTTGATCATGCCCCCTGCTCCCCTAACCTCCATACCACAGACCCATTTCCAGATATCTGTATTCCAGCCTCAGGCACAGTGACTGGTGAAGTCAACATAATCTTACATCCTTGGGCTAGAAGGAACATAAAGTCAACTCTATTTTTTTGTCGTCCATCTCCCTTCATGGGTAGAAGATTGGACACATCAAAGACCCAAGCCATTTCTATCCAAGGCAAGGCATGTGACAGCAGACTCTGACCCTAAGGTCTCACTGTCTCATATTAGAAATTTCCAACAGAACAGCACATAATCACCTCACTTCAAAATAGAACATGTAAAAACATAATAAGTATGCCAATATTATGTATCTATAAACCACACAAAGATAAGTATTAACTATCAGCATGATCCAGCCATTAAAAATGTTTTAAAACTTAAATATTACCTATTTTATTCTCCTAAGTAAGACAAAGCCATTAAGATAATAATTATGAAGTCATATGATTTTCTCAGTGGGTCTTAGGAGGAAACAAGTCAATGTGAAACAAGCATATGTTTTTTGAAGTTTTCTCCCAATCCACTGACTTGGTCCCCATGACCTCACCCACCCAGGATAACACACCAATTTTGCGGTTCTAAATGAGAAGTCCTCCAATAAGGATAAAGGATGACACAAAGACAAAGAAACCAGAACAGATGCAAAGAGAAGGAGTTTCAGCAAATTACCCATTTCCGCCCAGGGAAGAAAAGAAAGAGGAGTGCCCTCCTTGGTGTGCTATTTTGGTCACATGTGATTAATAGCCTGTCACACTGTCAGGAGAACCCAGACTCCATCAAATCGACACACATGGCAGCTCTGGGCAGCAAAACAGGGCATATTTCTGTGCAAAATGTGCTGGGGGACGCACTGTGTGTGTATATATATATATATATAGAACACATACCTGCCACTTGCATCCCTTGATCCTGAAATACTGCTGAAATTTCTCTCTCCACACACGTTCCCAAACTGTGTGTGTATGTGAGTGTGTTTTCCCATTTCATTCAGCAAGCAGCTGGGAAAGCTATTATACTGCCTACATAACAACAGAAAAGGATCTGGTAAGTGTTTAATGAGGGGGAGGTGTGATAAAAGGGATAGGGCCGTTAAACTGGGTAACTTGGGAAATAATAAGGTAACAAATGTTGTTGCCTTGGAAACCAGGTCATAGTCTATAATGTAATACTGTTCTACCTATCACATTCAATATCCTGAGAAATGGGCAAATCCAATTTGATTCACTCATGAATATTATCTTTCTAGAGATATTAACAGTCTAGCCAAGGTACTTCATCTCCCCATCCATTAATGAAGGATACATAAATGAGGTAGGAAGTATGTCCTCTAGAACAGAAGAATGCAAAACCTTTTGTGAATCCTAAAAGGCCTCTCTATAATTTACTTTTCCTTATTAAACTGGCTTATTAAATTGGCTGTCATATTTTTCTTTACTTTCCATAAACATCCAATCTTCTAAGTCTGCTTTTTAATAAAATATGCATGCAAGAACGTGCAAGAAACTGACACTTTTTATCTCAAATTTGGCCTTGAAAGCAAATGTGCCCCACCTTCCTATATCAAAAATGTCTTCCAATAAGCTTTCCTGTAAGTTTCTGGGCTGACTGATTCCCCAGGGAAAATTTAGCTCATGGGGCTTAAGGTGACTTTAAAATGTATATCATAATGCTAAAACAAAAATAAAAATAAAAATTCAGAACTCATAAACATAAATCTAAATGAAAGATCAGCATGGGAGAGAGGGCCGTTGTGTGCAGATTTGTAGCCTTTAGTGCCCTAGCTGAGCTAGTTGAACCAACAGTTTGACTGAGCTTCCTGGGTATCAAAGCAAAAGACAAAATATGAGGACAAACAACTAAATGAAAACAATAGAGCATCCTTCAAAATAAGTAAGCCTTTTCTAAACCTCAGTACTGAAAGAAAGTTCTCACTTGGAGATCCATATATGGACCCTGAGAGATACTGTGCATAGTAACCCAATTGCAAATGTACTGATGGGTTTCATTAGGACCCTTCAGGACATGAAACCAAATTGTAGTCCTCTCAAAGCAGTCTGGAGGAGTAGGGAGAGAGGTAATGAAGGGGTAGAGGAAGGAATAATATAGAGGATCTACAGAGCATGAATATTTATCTTGCTTGATCCAAGAATTATAAACTCCCACACACCCATTTCCATACATTCCTTATTTTAACTAAACTTTAGGTAATAATTGGAAATCAAACTTTTTGAAACCAATATTACACTATATGTTAACTAACTAGAATTCAAATAAAAATTTAGTGGGGGGGACGGAAAGCATACTTTTTCTTTTTTTTTAATTCTCTGATTTAGAATGCATATCTAGTCTGAGTACTACTACTACTGCTACTGCTACTTTTATTATTACTATTATTATTCCAGATTGACAACCTTTTATGAAAAGGGTGGAATGAGTTTGATACTCTCCAACCAACTCCCAGATGAAAGTATTTCTACAAAGGGATGACTACAATGAAACAAACTCTGAAAATGGTTCTAAAAAGTTAACAGTACAACTGTATCATCTTAAAGACCTTGGTCCTATTCATACTCAGTCAAAGACAGAGACGAATCATGCCCACCAGATCTTCCTGAGCTTCTCTATATTTCCCAATCTCCTTTGCAATCAGGTTAGGCTAAGTTCTAACCAAAGGAATGGGGACAAAAATTATATAAACTATTAAAAAGTCCAAAGTAACCCTCCAACGTACTTTCTTCCCTTGTTATGGTAACCTTAGAGGCCATATGTTCTAGATGGCACGGCTACATCTAGCTGTGACATGAGCAAAAAATAAACTTTAATCTCCCTAAGCCACTGAGATTTCAGGGTTTACCTAATGTGGGAGTGAGTATTGATTGCCTAAACAATGAATACACCGGCCAAGAAACTGCCTCTACCACACTATTTGTCATTTTTAAAATTAAGTTTTATTAATTTGATTATAGATGTTATATATTTTGGCTTAACTATTTGTTGTAAAAATTTAGACTTAAAATTGCACAAGTTTTAACTACTGCACTATCTTTGAACATAATTCTGTCTCTTTCTCTCCACCTACCTACGCTTTCTTAACACAGAGATATACAAATAGAATTAGAAAGAAAGATATAAATGGTAGGTGAAGCTATAGATAAATAGTGGGACAGCCAAATGCAAAGCTTAGATGGGCTTCTGTATGTTTCAGGTGGGTGTGGCTTTCACATTTACTTCAACCAGTGATGGAGTAAAGGCCACCCCTGTTTTATAAATGTCAGCTGTGAGTACTGAGAGGTGACTAAGATTAGCAGTTAGAAAGTGGCAGAGAAGTGTTTTAACTCAAATAGTCCTGAATTCCAGGGCGTGTATCTGAATTATCTTTCTGTCTACTGCCCTAATTGGTTATCTTTCATTCAGTCACCTTTTCCAAAACCAAATGTTCCTTCACTAATAAGATTAGTGATAAGTCATTGTTGTTTTCTTTCCTGACAACTTGTATTTTGTTTTCTATAGCTGCCTATTTTCTTTAGGGATATTTATCTATTTATTGGTTTGTAAGAGCTCCTCAAAACTTAACTTTAAAATATCCTAAATAAAAGATATTAGCCTTGCATCTGTCCCATTTGTTGACAAATGTTTACCCAGTTTTCATTTTTCTTTTAATCTAAAGAGACTTTATTTCCTTTCAAATTTTCTTTTATGATTTCCATTATGGTTGTAAAGTTCTTGTTTGGTCCAAACTAATATAAGTATGTGATTATATTTTCCATGTATGCTAATAGTTTCATTTTTTTTTCACCTTGACATCCTTTGTCTGCTTAAGAGTAATGCTTACAAAAGACTTTGCATCCTCCTTAATTTTGTTTCTCTGAGTGTTTTTATTTTTCACAGTCAGTTTTCCCAATAATATTAACAAATATCTATGCTTTATCCTGTTGATTTAAAGCACTTTATGATACATTAGATCAGTTGTGGTATGATACAGACAATCTTAACTTATAATGAGAATGGCTCTAATATTTGCATTTTAAGCATGATTCACATGTTTCAGTCACATATGTTTTCATTACATATAAAAACTATTCTTTAAGTACTATTTTACTATAACTTTACATAAGGAATACTCACTCCTTTTTCTGTTACTAACATAATGGATTATCATAATATATATATTTGTATCAATGAGCCATCATTAAACTCCTGGAATAAAACCCACTCATTCATAGCACATAATTTCTTTAATATACTTGATTTCATGCAGCCATCATGCATTTGAAATTTTGCATTTCTATTTCTAAGAAAGATTTTTCTGCAGTTCTGTATAGTTATGCTAGTTATAAGTAAAAGAAAGGAAAAACTTGCCTTTTTATGCTTAAATATTTCAAGTGGCACAAGAATTTTGTGTTCTAAAATTGTTTGAAAGAACTCATTCCTTAAACCATATGGGTCTGACATCTTTCCAGGAGTTATTTTTAGATTTTTTTTCATAATGTCTTTCAGGTTCTATTCCGTTTTTCCATATTTCTCCTCTATTCAGTTGTTTTTTATACTGTCCCATAAATTTACCTTTTCATCAATGTATTTATGTGTATTGACATGTATTGATAAAGAATTTGACTTTTTCTGATATGTGTATATAAGCATATATAAATAACTACTTAATTTTACTCCCTTAAGCATTCCTAATAAAACGTATAGCTTTTTTTAATTTCCCTGATCACCTTTATGAGAGTTTTGTCTCTTTTATTGGCCTTGATTCTGGAAGGAAGGAAGGAAGGAAGGAAGGAAGGAAGGAAGGAAGGAAGGAAGGAAGGAAAAATCTCTAGTGTTTATACTTTATATTATTTTCATACATATTAATTTCTATTCTATTTTCATTCATTTCTTCCTTGAGTAAGACACAATTCCAAATATAACCATAAATAAAGTCCAACAATCTCATTATTGATTTCTCTACATTCTGTTACCTATTCAGTATTTAAAATATTGCTTCCTACTTATTTCCTTGAGTTTTTAACTTCTTTCTTTTTTAATTTGTACATTTTTGTAATTTGTTAGCTAAAACTTTATGATTATTCTATTTTTATTTGTATTTTACCATTAGCAATTTAAACTACTCCCTTTTTTACATTTAGTATTTTTATGTAATTTTACTTTTCCTAATATTAACCCTAATTCTTTCTGATTAAAATTACATGTAAGTATATCTTCAGCCCCTCATTTTTATAAGCTTTTGTTTTGTTTTGTTTTAATTGAATTATAGTTGTCATGCAATTTTACATTAGTTTTAGGTATATGACATAGTATAGATTTGACAATTCTATACATCACACAATGCTCACCATGAGAATTGTAGTCACAATCTGTCACCATACAAAATTATTACAATATTATTGACTATATTTCCTATGCTGTACTTTCCATGTCTGTGACTTCTTTATTTTATAACTGGAAGTTTGTACCTCTTAATCCCCTTCACCTATTTTGCCCATCTCCCCACCAGTCTGTTTTCTGTATTTATGAGTTTGTTTCTGTTTTCTTTGCTTGTTTGTTAGCTTTTTAGATTGATTCCACTTGTAAGTGAAATCATATAGTATTTGTCTTTCTCTGACTTATCTTGCTTAATATAACACCCCCTAGGTCCATCTATGTTCTAGCAAATGGCAATATTTCATTCTTTTTTATATCTGAGCAATGTTCCATGATATATATGCCACATCTTTATCCATTCACTCATTGATGGACACTTTGCTTGCTTCTATGTCTTGGCTATTATAAATAATGTTACAATAAACATAGAGGTGCATATATCTTTTCAAATTACTGTTTCCATTTTCTTTGAGTATATACCCAGTAGTGTGAATACTGGATCATAGGGTAGTTTTATTTTTAATTTTTTGAGGAACCTCCATACTGTCTTCCACAAGGGCTGCACTAGTTTACATTTCCAGCAATAGTGCACAGGGGTTCCCTTTTCTCCACATCCTCTCTAACACTTGTTGTTTCTTGTCTTTTTATGTTAGTAATTCTGACAGGTATGTAAGTTTTATTCTTTCATTTTGTTGAGGGGTGCCTACTGGTAAACACATACAGCTGAGTTTCATGTTATTCTAGTGTCTTTCACGTTTATATGACAGATAGGTTTAATCTTCCTATCTTTTCCTTTCTTATCCTACAACACAATTTTAAAATGTGAAAAATGCCAATTAAAGTCAGAATGGGCATGAACATACAAGTATGTGTGCAGTGTGAATTTGTGTATATCTGCATGTACAAGCATGTGACATGTGTGCATCTGAAGCTGAGGAGACAAAAAGGTGACCACAGAAGACCAAAAACGTCAAGGAAAAAAATGGAAATGGATCGGTTGCAGCCCCACAGAGTAGCTGTAGCCAGAACCCATAGAATATGGTGCACTATCATACTTCCTCTGAAGCCAGAGGCATCTGAGCAGCATGGGGAGACAAGATCAGTAGATTCAGGACAGGTGAAAGCTCATTCAGGAAATCAAGACTTAATGATAGGATAACACTCCCAGGACCTGCAGAATATTGTTTTATATTCTTATCCATATCAGTTTCTATAGTAATATCTGAGTAAACAATTACAGCTTGCCTGAGTCTCTGAATAATCAAATTTGTAGCAGTGCTGTGATATTTCTATCAACTCCTTTCAAGACCTCAGAATAATTCCCTCATATTTAGAGGCTCATGCTGACTACCTCTCTGGACTGCCTGAGCCCCACATAACCCTCCTCCTCCAAGTGACTCCTCTCACCTGTTCCAAGTAAGCTACCTAATTCATCAGAGGTGAGGACCCAAGAAGGTCCTGGTCTACTGTCTGCTCCTGGTGACTGGGCTGGATCAATCTTCTGTTTTTAACAAGAGTGGCTAAGATCATGCCTTGCTGAAGAGAAGAAGCAAAATCCGGGCTCTCTGAAATGTGTTACTGAAATATGTTCTTTGGGAATTCACTATTTCATGGAGGAATTCTCTCCTCTTCCTGAGAGAAGGACAGCAGTTGTCCATAACAGTAAAGAGACTAGAAGCTAGAACACACTTGCTCTCCACTCATTCATTCAAAAATAGATCCAAAAGAACTATGTGATTTGTTTCTCCAGCAAAGTATAAAAAGATGTCCCTTTAAAAGGACATTTTAATATAGCCCTGGATATTCACACAGATCTGAAAATGAGTTTAATTCATTGCCTTTATTAGGAAACATTTGCATTTTGTAGGCATCCTCTCTTCTGTCTTTTATGGTGTGCAAGTCAGGCTCACCTGCTCAACCAGCCTGTAGTCACAGGTATCAGGAAGAAAAAAAAGGCTTAAATACATTTCAGATGGAATGGGCATCTAGGGAGAAAGCATCATGAGTAAGGAACCACCCTCACACACCTGTGGCCTCCTGAGGAAATTGTTCCCCGGGAGTCCACTGTGACCTTGTTGACAGGTGGCCTGACAGTCTAAGCGAGGACCCACATTGACACTGGTCCACCTCACCTGCTTCATGCTCTTGGCAGCCAGAGGGTGTTTTCATCCTGCTATGGCCCAGTTCCGAAAGGCCCCCTAAATACTCTATCAAGAACTATTTTACATACCAGTCTCTTTTCTCTTAATTGTTTTGTTATATACACGATGTAGTCAATATGAAAACCAAGAAATATGATAAACAAAGACTGAATGAGGCACAGGTGTTCCATGCAGTTCTCATCAAAGCACAATAAAACCAAGCCATTAAAGAGGTTTAGATGCATTGCTTTCTCCCTCAGCAGATTTTTATGGCTCCCCTACACTCACATTCACAAAATAGAAAGGAATGGGAAGTCACATGTGTGTTCTCTAATGCTGCCTCGTTAACAAACCCTGGAAGAATAAGGGGTTGTGTTTTTCCAGGAAAGTAGCCAAAGAGACACTCTCCTTTGTCCTTTTCCCAGTGAGGGAACAGCAACCCTATATATCAAAAGTGCAGACAATGACATTGTCAGATGTTTCACACAAAACCGTATTTGCTGCCTGTGCTTATGTTCTCATTCCTCTTCTGCTGAAGTCATACAGAGCCCACTCGAAACTAGACAAAACCCTCTTTGTGTCCTTGAACCCCACACCCTGGACAATCCTGACATGTAGTTTTCTATCAGCTCTAAAACCCAGGGATCAGTTTGAGGAGCACCTGGGTGGCTCAGTCAGTATGCATCTGACTCAGGTCATGATCTCAGGGTCTTAGGATCAAGCCCCATGTGGGGCTTCCCACCCCACAGGGAGTCTGCTTGCTTCCCTCTGCCTCTGTTCCTCCCCCTGCTCGTGAGTGTGTCCCCAAAATAAATAAATACATCTTTAAAAAACAACAGGCAATGCATGATAAAGCTGGACCTACACAGGAAATCCACATGGCTATTTCCCTCATCCATTCTGCCACCCATGGCTGTTTAGAGTTTAGGCCAATGAGGCCAATGGCACCCCCATTCCCACCTGTGAGGAGTGTCAAGAGAGACTGCTGGTACAGGTCTCTAGGACTTATAAGAAATTTTCACACAAGTATTAAGCATAGAAACTTCAGAGGAACATTCACCCATCAGTTAGAGGACTCAAATACTTCAACCTCAGTGTCCGTACAACATAGAGGCTGCCAACACACACACCTATAATGAACACATCCATCTCTCCATGGAACCTATTTCTCCATCTTGCCTTAAGGGACCAAGATAGAACAACACAGGAAGGTCAGGTAGAAGTGACTCGAACTCAAGTAACTAAAATAGCTAATGAAAAGTGTTACCTCCTCTCTGGTCTTGGATTATGGGACATTTCCTTCATACAGAGACCAAGATAGTAAGATTTTATGATCTAGACCTTCCCCATCTTTAAAGTCCATCATTCAAAATTACCTCTGAAAGGGAACCTCCATGAATGAAATCTTGAATCACAACAGTCATTAATAGTCCTTGTTTCAGGCGTAGATGAAATCACTATATTTTGCTACTTATAAAAAAAAGCACAAAGCAAAAACTTAGTAGACTCTTGATCATTACTATGATCAGTAGCAGTATCAGCAATGAGTGAGCTTTGAAAGTAACATGAATGCAGGAAAATATAAATAGCCAGAGTCATTTTCAGCCAAGGAACAATCAAGCAGCAATCTCCTGACATTGTGCAACCCCAGGACTCCTAGATGTGCCAAGGAGAAGATTGATTGCTTGCCTTTGGGAGGCTTTCTTTCTGTTTGAGTAGGAGCCGTAGGATAATCATCACACAGCTCTTTGGAGCCTCGAATGGGTTCTCTTTATAGTTTAGTTGTGTTTTGTATATACAGCTCCTCTGTGAAGGTTAACAAGAAGATATAAAATGATACTATGCATAGCCCTATGCACCTCAGTATTCAGGAATTCAAAATGCTCAATGTTATAAGAGGCACAGAAAGAAAATGAGAGGCATTCGCAACAGTGAGGGTTCACACTCTGATATTAACACTCTGCTCTTACCAGCAATTTTTTTCGGGTCAAATTTGAATCAAAGAAAATAGTGTACTTAAATGTCATTTAATGATACTGAGCGATCAGTGTTCTTACATTGATCCAACAAAATATTCTGTCATCTGTGCAACCTGTAGCGCTACTTGCCATCTCCCCCAGGATGTCTTGAGAAAGAAGTCAGAAACTACAGGTTAAGTTTCCTTGGAAGAGAAGTTGCATCATATCCTTAATCACACACACACACACACACACACACACGCATGCACACACACGCATGCACACACACACGTATTAGAGAAACCTAGAAAGAGAATTTTAGATGAATAGTGAAAAGGGAAAACATGCCACTTAGAAAACTGTTTGTCACTATTTCAACAATC
>PITA01007389.1:77710-92100 GCA_004023965.1 Spilogale gracilis
GAAGGAAGGAAGGAAGGAAGGAAGGAAGGAAGGAAGGAAGGAAGGAAGGAAGGAAGGGAGGAAAACTATCATCAAATGAAGGTAACATTGTGGAAAAACTGGAATTCTCATAGTATATGCTGCTGGTGGGTGTGTAAATTGGTACAACAACCACTTTGGAAAACTGCTTCACAATATCTATAAAGTTGCACACATGTCTATTCTATGACCCAACAATCCCACTCTTAGGAAAGTATACAAAGGAAATATATAAACACGTTCACAAAAGCCAGGTACTAGAATGTTTGTAACAGCATCATTCACAAGAGCCCTAAACTGGAAACACTCCAAAGTCCATCAAACAGAGGTTAGTAAGCTGTAATAGAGTCAGATAATGGAGCACCATGCTGTCCCCATACTAAGTAAACAACCACACAACAGCACCAAAGATGGAACTCACTTATGTACCATTGAGTAAAGTAGATGAAACAAAAAAATATATACCATGTGATTCCATTTATACAAAGTTCACCATCAAGTATAGCTAATCTATGCTATTGGAAGTTAAAATCATAGCTAATTTTGAAGAGGGGGAGTGGGTAGTCATAAGACAAGCTTTTGGAGAGGTTGGATTTCTTAATTACATGGATGAGCTCAGTTCATGAAAATTCATGACATTAGACACACAAAACTTGAGAACTGTTTTGTATATATGCAGCAATTCAATAAGTGCTGATTTTTTTAAATTTATTATTAGAGATGGCGATGGATACACAATACATAGAAGAAGAAAAAAATTCTAGATGTAAAGAAAGACTTAAATTTGCAGGTGAAAAAAGCAATGACTCCCCCCCCAAATAAATAAACAAATAAATAAATAAATAACAATGAAACCATAATCATATCCAAAATCATTGAAATTCAAGTTTACAGAACCCTGCTGGGGAGTTCACCTTCTGGCAATTGGGGGCTTCTGTAATTCAGAACAACGCTTCCATGGAAGGCAACTAGTGCAAAAGCTGAATGTGGCACTGAAAAGCAAGCTTTTCAGCAAGCAGTAAGAATTTGTATTACAAGATTTGAGAAAAGTGAAAAATACATGAAGTAGGCCCTCCTTGAGAAGCCAGTTTTCTTGTAAGAATTTTGCAAAACCAGAGAAGTCAATGACTAGTCAACATTCTATTTCTCAAACTGGGTAAGGGATACCTAAGGGCTCCTTTTGTATGCTGTGGATTTTTCTATTTGTGAGTTGTAGTTCAAAACACAATAGTTAAAAGGGAAATGGCAAACCACCATTGCAGTAGGAAGACAAACAAACAAACAAAGCAAGAGTTGATCTCAGACTTACTATCAAAGCCAGAAAACAGGAGATAAGTAATTCAAGTGTTCTGAGAGAAAAATACTCCACAAGTATACCTTCAAGTAGAAAGTATAAAAGCAATAAACAGACATTCTCAGGTATGCAGTAACTTAGAAGATCCAGCACTTGTGAGCCTCTCTTACAAAAATTATTTTAGGATGAATGTCTGCTAAGAAAGAAATCTATCAATACATACAAAATGAAGGGAGAAGAGTAAAAACAAGGATTGATAGTTGGCACTGAATTCATTTAAATATAAAATTTAGTCTAAGAAACTTGAAAATTAAAAGATCACCGGCTCCTTTAATTTCACTGTGAATTTATCTCTACTAAATTAAGAAAGGATTATATTTAATACTGTCAGTAAAAATAGCATGTGTTTTATGAATGTATCTTTTATCTCTCTCCTTCTTTCTCTTCATCTCTGTATCTCTCTCTCTCCATATATATATATATATATATATATATATATATATGTATGTATATATATATATATCAATGAAAGGATATCAAGAATATCTGAAATTATGTTTACCAAGCATTAAAAACAGTTGTTCCTAGGTAATGGGGTTTCTGGTCATTATTTTTTCCTTTTGGCATGCTCCATTTTACTGCATTTTTATTTTTAAAAATAAACATTTATGTTTATGAAAAAATAATAGTCATTATTCTTTCAAAAAGTAAAGCAGGAAAAATATAAACAAAAATAAAGTCTATACACATAAGTCAGGTATGAAAGTATGTTTTCCTTAGCAACGCTGAAGGAGACATTTAAACATAGCGTTCAGTCAACACATAATTTAGCAATCAACAAAATAACTGACAGCATGTAAATTATTCATATTTTAATTTTTCAACTGTTTACTCTTTTAAATTTTTATTTCTCTCTTTAAAGCAAATACATTTATTCAGGAGTCTAAAATAAGAAAAGAAGTAAATTTTGTATCAAGTTGGGTTTAAACTACACATTGAAAATTTAGGTTCAGCAGAAGAAAGAAGCTTCAGATAGAAAAAAGTCAAACCTATCTTAAATAGTTGCAGTACTATTTATTCTACTAAATTCAACTTTTATAAAACCACCCTAAAGTTATTTCTCCCCTAATATTTCCACTCCTAGTCTTCTAAAGCACTTTTGTTGTTTCCTGTGTTGTGCATGACATCCCGTCAGAGGTGGCTATGACTCCACCTCTGAAAAATCAGTCGATTCTCCAATATGCCTTACATGGACCCTCCACCACATTCATTCTCTAGTTTACCCAGGGAACCTACCGTGCATGGGCACAGAGCTGGTCACATGAATGAGTCTCCTGCCATCAGCTGGGCTACTGGCCCACAAGGCAAAGGGCAAGCAGGAGATGTCCACAACACAGTGTGCTTGAAGAGGGGAAAGCAAGGGTACCCTTTTCTGTACTTGGCATTGTCCAGGCTGGGGAAGCCAGGCTGGGGGTTCTTTCCCAACAGTGACACGTGAAATAAACCTGAAACATGACTGCCAAGTCCAGAAAAGGGTACTCCAGGAAGAGAGAGTATGACATGTCTGAGGAAAGGTCTAAGTGTTCATTTACCCTTATATGCTCACAACATGGAGAGAAGAGACAGGGGTTGGGGTGGTGGCCTAGATTGTGGAGGCCTGATGGGACTCCACCTGGATGACATGGCCAGATAACCTTTCCAAAAATGTAATTCTGATTTTTCTCATTCCCTTGCTTAAAATATGTCAGCTGTTCCTCAATTAAGTTTAAGTACCTTCAGGATAAATGGCAACTGTCTTCTCATTTTGCAGCAGATTGGTAGATACAGCTTCACAGCCTGAGCATATTATTCATGATGATAATGAAAGGGAGAGGGGTAGGAGAAAATACTAAGAAAAAAATCTGAATTACCATTGTGGCTCCTTCATATGCCATGTTAAGCTCAAAGTCCTAGACTCAAACTTTCTCTCAGGGGAGCATATGCCCTCATCACGTCTAAATGAATAGGACAATTAATGAAAGAAAACTGAATAAGAAAAAAAAAACCCTGAAATATAGACCACTTTTCAAGACATAACTAAGCATCACTTCCAATTATGAAGAATAATCAAAAGAATGTCAAAAAACCTTGTAGACATATTTACTGTAATAAATTGATACATACTATACATAATAAAAATAGTGAACTAAGCAATGACTCATAAGAACAAAAGTATTTGAAAAAACTTTCATCTTTAGTAAAGAATCTTACTGTAATTTTATGTCTTACATCAATTCTGACAAAGAACCATGCTCTTTTTAGGTATCTATGATGTTTCAAGCATAGAGATTATCCCGGGTAAAAAGAAAAAGGCTTAAATGTTCCCCCACCTCTTCTGGAGCTCCCTATAGTCAATCCACCAAAATTCCACAAATCTTGATTTAATGAAATCAAAATAACTAAGCTGTAGTTCACTACAGAAATCTTTCCATTCATTTATGGGCTGAAGACACAATGATGAACAGAAGATAGTCATAGAATCCTAAGGAAGACAGACATGAACCATAACATAAATCTGATTAGAGCTCTAATTACAGTTTGTACAAGGCACTGTGGGATCCGAACTGATGCATCCTACATCTGTCTGTGGGTATTATGAAAGGCATCCAAGGAAGATAGGAACCAGGCAGGAAGTTAAAGGATGAATGGGTTTCTCAGGCAGGCAAGGTCAGGAGGCCCTCAAGTGCATGCTCAAAAGTTTGAAAGGCAAAATACAACCCAGTGACTACAGGGTGCAAGAGACAACAAGCATCCAACAAAAGCAGGGAAAATCAAATTATAAACCCCAGGGACATTTTCAGTGTTGCCTTTTGAAAAGTTCACTCTGGCAAGACTGTAGAGTCTGAACAGTAAGGGAGGAGACAGAGAAGCAGAAAGTGTCCATATAAACCCAGTGAGAAATGATGAGGGCTTGAACACTTTCTTTCTTGAACCTAGTTTTTTTGGTTCAATTCTCTTTTGGTAGGACTTGTCCATGTATATGACTAACTTCAGAAGTCTTTAAACCAAATCATCTGACTCCAAATTTCAGTTCTCTAATTTCTGGGGGCTCTTCTCAGACAATGAGCTCTGGTAGGGCAGAGGGGAGGATTGGTTCATGTCTATGGCTCTGGGAAACAACAGGGGTTGCTAACCTGTCTTAAGCCAATGACTTCTAAAACCTGATGGAAGCTATGGATCTTTTAACTCAAAAATTACATATACACAAATTTTAGCGTCCAACATGTGACCAAGTGTGACTGAGACTCAGACTTTTACATTTAAATAGATTTGGTAGGTACTACAGGGAATAGTATTTTAAGTGCTTCTAAATATTTAGGGTTTCACCCAGTGAGGAATCACTGATCTAGGTGTACTGAAAATTTTTTATTGAAATACAGATGCCCAATTTTAATTATTAAGTAAGCTTTGGTTATATTGTTTTATTAATAAACTATATGTTCTAAAAGGTCTCAAAATTTAGAACTCAATTATTATCATTCAGTGGGGAACACACAGTATTGAATTCAGCATGGCCTGGGATTATACAGAGAATGATTTACTAATCACAAAATTATATTCTGTATTAATAAAATCATCATTAAAATCTCCTTTATTGAGCTGAGTAGTAAGTTGTCAGAATGTGGCTGTTGTTGCTTTTCTCCTGGTCCAAAGAGGAACCTGACCCTGCCCCCATCATTAGCTATAGCACTAAGGGCTTTTCATGCCACCCAGGAAATAACAATGGCACTTGCCCTGACCTCAGAGGTCAATACTCCAAAGCAGGTCTCTATGGACCAATGTAACATGAAGAAAAAATATGAGAGTAATAATTACAGGTTTTGCTTATGTGCCCTCTGTGGTGTTCATACACACATTTGCTGAGTGCCTGCTATAAGTTGGGAGGTGTTGTACACAAAGTCTACAGCAATGGGAAGAAAGAAGGAGCACTACCAGTGTGGCAGAGGGAAGACATTCCTGAAGCACAAGTCCCAGACTAATGAGGGAGCATCTCCTGCATATGCTCATCTTGAAAATACAGACTAGACATGTTGGTGAAGAATGGATGGATGAAAACTGATATCCTAGCTCTCCAAACCAAACATCGACTCCCAAGGCAGTATTCCAGAAGGGAAAGAACTTAGTGTTGGGGGTGGGGGGTGGGGGTAAATGAGCTAGGTCTGTCTGATGCACATAAAAGAGTGATTATCTTTACATACCAATGTGCCTACATGTGGCACAAAGATAACAGAGGCTTGAACTAGATAAGAGTTTGTTTTTCTTTTATATAACAGTCCAAGCTGGTAAGAAATTTCTGTTTTTGCAAATCCATCTGTGACCCAGGCTCCTACTATATTTTTGCTCTGGCACCCCTGGGATATTCTCTTCACATGATAAAAGATGGCTTTTCATTATACCAACACTCTAAGAAGCAGCATGGAAGATAAAAGAAAGAGAAGTATAACCCCTCACTTCAATGACATATCTCAGGAACAGCACACATCCCTAATATTCCATTGTCTGGAATTTAATTACATGGGCAAACCTAGATGCAAGGGAAACGGGTAAATGTGTCCAATTAAAAATTTTTGTAGGAGGATTCCTGAGGAAGATGGCAGAAGAGTAGGAGACTTAGATCGTCAGGCCCCAGGAGTTCAGCTAGATATTTATCAAACCACTCAAAACACCTACAAACTCAATATGAGATCAAAGAGAAGAGCAACAATTCTAGGAACAGAAAACTGACCACTTCCTGGAAGATAGGATGCATGGAGAAGTGAATCCAAGGTGACATTTGGGAAGACAGACAGTGAGGGGAGGGGCCAGCTCCTGGTCAGAAGTAGAGCAGCAAAGCACAAAATCAGAACCTTTAGAAGTCTTCTCCACTAATGGAGCCCCAGAGGCTAATTGTTGGGACAGTGTGGTCTCAGGACCTGTGGGGTCACAGAAGGACCTGGGGTGCCTGAGCATGGCAGAGCTCCCAGTTATTGGAGTGGGAAGGCTGGCTACAGAAATGGAGTCGAGGAGTGGGCAGTCAGCTTGCGCTTACCTTAAAGTGAGATCCAGATCCAAGGTGCAGTTGGGCCACTGCTCTTCCAGCAGGAACCCCACAAGTGGCAAATCCAGGGAGAGCCCTCCTTCCTTCACCAGGAGGAGCACTGCAGGAGCGTGCTGCAAGAATCTTCTGGGTTTGGAGATTCCAAATGGGGTAGAATACCAGAGATAGAAACTCTCATTCACAGGCTGGGTGAGCACAGAGTGCAGCCAGAGACCAGGGAGACAGGTATGATTGACTGCTTTTCTCTGAGAGTGCACTGAGGAGTGGGGCCCCAAGCTCTGGCTCCTCTGGGCTGGAGACTGGGAGGCTGCCATCTTCATTCTCATCCTCCAAAGCTGTATGGAAAAAAAATCAGGAAACAAAAGCTCTCGAGACAGAACAAGAGGCAGTACTGACAGTGAGGGACCTAAGCAATAAGGATATTAGGAATAGGTCAGAACTGGAGTTCAGAATGAAGATTATCAAGGTGCTATTTGGGCTTAAAGATCTAACAATATTAATTATCTATGCCCCTAACACAGAAGCTGTCAATTCTATAAACCAATTAATAACTAAATCAAAGATACACATCAACAATAATACAATAATAGTAGGGAACTTTAACACACACACCCCCACACACTGAACGGGACAGATCATCTAAGCAAAAGATCAACAAGGAAATAAAGGCTTTAAATGACACACTGGACTAGATGGACATCATAAATATATTCAGAACATTCCATCCCAAAGCAACAGAATGCACATTTTCTCTATTGTACATGGAACATTTTCCAGAATAGATCACATCCAGGGTCACAAATCAGGTCTCAACCAGTACCAAAAGATCGAGATCATTCCCTGCATATTTTCAGACCAGAAACTAGAACTCAACTACAAGAGGAAAGTTGGAAATAACTCAAATACATGGAGGTTAAAGAGTATCCTACTAAAGAATAAATGGGTCAACCAGGAAATTAAAGAAGAATTTTAAAGATTCATGGAAACAAATGAAAATAAAAACACAGCTGTCCAAAATCTGTGGAACACAGCAAAGGCAGTCCTGAGAGGAAGAGCAATACAAGCCTTCCTCAAGAAACAAGAAAGCGGGGGACGCCTGGGTAGCTCAGCCATTAAGCATCTGCCTTTGGCTCAGGTCATGATCCCAGAGTCCCGGGATTGAGCCCTGCACTGAGCTCCCTGCTCGGTGGGAAGCCTGCTTCTCCTTCTCTCACTCTTGTGTTCCCTCTATCACTGTGTCTCTCTCTCTGTCAAAGAAATAAATAAAATCTTAAAAAAAAAAAGAAAGAAACAAGAAAATGTCTTGAGTACACAACATAACCCTACACCTAAAGGAGCTGGAGAAAGAACAGCAAAGAAAGCCTAAACCCAGTAGGAGAAGAGAAATAATAAAGATCAGGCAGAAATCAACAAAATAGAAACAAAAAGAACAGTATAAAAATCAAAAAAACTAGGAGCTGGTTCTCTGAAAAAATTAACAAGATGGATAAGCACCTGGCCAGACTTATCAAAAAGAAAAGAGAAAGGACCCAAATTAATAAAATCATGAATGAAAGAGGAGAGATCACAACCAACACCAAAGAAATACAAATAATTATAATATATTATGAGCAACTATACACCAGCAAATTTTACAATCTGGAAGAAATGGATGCTTTCCTAGTGACAAGAAGAAATAGAGAACCTGAACAGACCCATAACCAGTAAGGAGGTTGATGCAGTCTTCAAAAATCTCCCAACAAACAAGAGTCCAAGGACAGATGGCTTCCCAGGGATATTCTACCAAACATCTAAAGAATTTATACCTATTCTCCTGAAACTGCTCCAAAAAATAGAAATGGAAGAGGGGCAAGATGGCAGAAGGTTGGGTTGACCGCATTTCAGGGAGTCCCCTGGAGTGAGCTCAATTCCTGCAAAAAACACTATAAGAACACTGTGAGCACCCATGAAATCAGCCTGAAATGTAATATTCCACACTTCTGGATCGCTATGGGGGAAGAAGAGCATCGACAAAGAGGTAGAGTGGAGTGCGAGTGATCGGAGGGATATCCAAAGACTAAGGGACGTGGCAAAGGAAGCCCGCAGAGGTGACCCATTGGAAGGCAATACCCCAGCACGAAAGTGCTCTGTGTTTGGGGAACAACAGCAGATTGTGGTCTGATTAAAAGCAGGCAAAAAGCGGAGTGCCTGAGGGGCAGCTGGGGAAACAGGGATAGATCTGCAGAGAGAAAGCGTGCCCCAGTGCCACGTGAGAGAACTCGGCAAGAGCAGAGTGTATTTAAAACTGCCACTTTTTTTTCCCCTGCTGCTTTTTTTTTCCTCCACCACTTTTCTCTGCCGCTTTTCTCCACCGCTTGGGCCAGGCATAGACGCCCCAGGGGAGGCGATTTTGCAGACTTGAGCTTGACGTGAGGGGCTGCGGGATCTCAGTACCTCCTGCATGGGTGTACACCACAGACTCCCTGGGCAGAGACAAGGTTGCACAACCCAAAATCAGTTGTGGTTTCCATGGCACAGGAGCGAAATGACAAGAGGGGCTTCAGACGCCAATTGGACCAGCGGCTGTGGGTGCACCTGGTTGTGACAGGCGGCCAAGGGGGAAGATACAGGGAGAGGCTGTGGGGCCCCCCATCATCCAGAGGGTTGCTAATTAGGGGCTTTCTCTGGGAAGGAGGCATCTTGCTATGGCCTGAATTCCTGAAAAGCTGCAAAAAGTGGCAAAAGAACAAACCCCCCAGAGAACTAAAGCCTGACAACCTGGTTACCATGGAGCCCAGCCCTAGGAAGGGGGTAGAGACTCACCCAGGTAGAAGGGACTGAAAAACAGTGTGGCAGGCCCCGCCCCCAGAAGGCAAGCCAGAAGCACAAGAGGACAACACCCAAACTGTAAAACCCCCAATATTGGGGGAAAGGCAATATATTAAGCTCCTGGTAGTACCCCAAAAGCTGTACACTTTATAGATAGAGCTTTTCATTTTATTTTCTTTTTCAACTTTTTTCTATTTTTACTTTTAAAGTTTACACTTTAAACTTAAAAATTAATTCTCATGGTTTTTGTTCTTTTAATTTTTAACCCACCTATTATTACAATGTGATACTTAATACAACACACCATAATAACTTTTTACCTTGAAATTTTTTCAAACACATACCTGTGTTTTCTGTTGTTGTTGTTGTTGCTTCTCTTGTTTGTTTTTTCTGTTTTTTCCCTTTCTTCTCTCTTCTTTTCTTTATTCTTTTTTCTTTTAAATATACATATAGTTATAAGCTTCAAGGTAATCCTGCATCCCTATTCAATACTACCTCTATATACAAACCAGTTCTAATCTCCCTATGTCTTTAGAAAGTGGACTCCTCTAACAATAATAACAAGACAAACCCAGGAGGATCTGAAACACTTTCCTTGCCCACAAGGAGGGTTTGCACTCACCTTCCCGCCCTAGTCTGTCAGTGTTTCTGTGTAATTGTTTTTGCCTTTGTAATATATAAATACTGGTCCTGAGGGTCATTTGGGTTGGGCTTAGCTTTTTGATCTCCTCAACTTTCAAAAAATAGAAATGGAAGAGAAACTTCCAAACTCATTTTATGAGGCCAGCATTCCTTGATCACAAAACTAGAAGAAGACCCAATCAAAAAGGAGAATTATAGACCAATATCCTTGATGAACATGGATGCAAAAATTCTCACCAAAATACTAGCCAGTAGGATCCAACAGTACATTAAAAAGATTATTCACCATGACCAAGTGAGATTTATTCAACATATTTAAATCAATCAATGTGATACAATACATTGATAAAAGAAAGAACAAGAATCATATGATACTCTCAATAGATACTGAAAAAGCATCTGACAATATACAGAATCCTTTCTTGATCAAAGCTCTTGATGTAGGGATCAAGATCAAGTGTAGGGATAGAGGGCACATACCTCAATATCATCAAAGTCATCTATGAAAAACCTACAGCAAATATCATTCTCAATGGGGAAAAACTGAGAGCTTTTCCCCTAATGTCAGGAACCTGACAGTGCTGTCCACTATCACCATGGCCACTCAACATAGTACTAGAAGTCCTATCCTCAGTGATCAAGCAACAAAAGAAAGTAAAAGGCATCTGACTTGGCAAAAAAGAAGTCAAACTCTCACTCTTTGCAAATGATATGATACTTTATTTGGAAAACCCAAGAGACTCCACTCCAAAACTGTTAGCACTCATACAGGAATTCAGTAAAATGTCAGGATATAAAATCAATGCACAGAAATCAATTGCATTTCTGTACACCAACAGCAAGACAGAAGAAAGAGAAATTAACAAGTCGATCCCATTTATAATTATACTATTAGATACCCAGGAATAAACCTAACCAAAGAGGCAAAGAATCTGTACTCAGAAAACTATAAAGTACTCATGAAAGAAATTGAGGAAGACACAAAGAAATGGAAAAACATTCCATGCTCATGGATTAGAAGAACAAATATTGTGAAAATGTCTATGCTACCCAAAACAATCTACACATTTAATGCAGTTCCTATAAAGGTGTCATCAAGGGCACCTGGGTGGCTCAGTTGGTTAAGCAACTGCCTTCGGCTCAAGTCATGATCCCAGAGACCCAGGATCGAGATCCACATTGGGCTTCCTGCTCAGCTGGAAGCCTGCTTCTCTCTCTCTCTCACTCTCCCTGCTTGTGTTCCCTCTCTGGCTGTGTTTCTCTCTGTCAAATAAATAAAATCTTTTAAAAAAAAAGTGTCATCAATGTTTTTCAAAGAAATGGAACAAAGAATCCTAAAATTTATCTGGAACCAGAAAAGACCCCAAATAGCCAGAAGAATGCTAAAAGAAAAACAAAACTGTCAGCATCACAATTCCAGACTTCAAGCTGTATTACAAAGCTGTAATCATCAAGACAGTATAGTACTGGCACAAAAACAGACACATAGATCAATGGAACAGAACAGAGAGGCCAGAAATGGTCCCTCAACTCTATGGTCAACTCATCTTTGACAAAGTAGGAAAGAACGTCGGGTGGGGGGGGGGACAGTCTTTTCAACAAATAGTGTTGGGAAAATCAGACAGCCACAAGCAGAAGATGAAAAGGGACCATTTCCTTACACCACACACAAAAATAGACTCAAAATTTATTAAATACCTCAGTGTAAGGCAAGTATCTATCCAAATCCTTGGGGAGAACACAGGCAGCAACCTCTTCAACCTCAGCCACAGCAACTTCTTCCTAGAAATATCACCAAAGGCAAGGGAAACAAGGAAAAAAATGAACTATTGGGACTTCATCCAGATTAAAAGCTTCTGCACAGCAAAGGAAACAGTCAACAAAACCAAAATGCAACCAACAGAATGGTAGAACATATTTTCAAATGGCATATCAGATAAAGGGCTAGTATCCAAAATCTATAAAGAACTTATCAAACTCAATAGCCAAAGAACAAATAATCCAATCAAGAAATAGGTAGAAGATGTGAATAGACATTTCTCCAAAGAAGACATCCAACCCGCCAACAGACACATGAAAAAGTGTTCAATATCACTCAGCATCAGGAAAATATGAATCAAAACCACAGTGAGATACCACCTTATATCAGTCAGAATGGCTAAAATTAACAAGTCAGGAACCAGAGATGTTGGCGAGGATGTGGGGAAAGGGGTACCCTCCTACACTGTTGGTGGAAATGCAAGCTGGTGCAGCCATTCTGGAAAACAGTATGGAGATTCCTCAAAAAGTTGAAAATAGAGCTACCCTATGACCCAGCAATTGCGCTACTCAGTATTTATCCTAAAGATACAAACGTAGTGATTCAAAGGGGCACGTGCACCTGAATGTTTATAGCAGCAGTTTCTACAATAGCCAAACTATGGAAAGAACCTAGATGTCCATCAACAGACGAATGGATAAAGAAGATGTGGTATATGTATACAATGGAATACTATGCAGCCATCAAAAGAATGATATCTTGCCATTTGCGATGATGTGGATGAAACTGAGGGTATTATGCTGAGTGGATAAGTCGATCAGAGAGAAACAATTATCAGATTATCTCTCTGATATAAGGAATCTGAAAGGCAGGGCAGGAGGTCATGGAGGGTAGGGAGGGAAAAAAATGAAACAAGATGGGACCGGGGAGGAAGACAAACCAGAGTTAATAAACTCTTAATCTCAGGAAACAAACTGAGGTTTGCTGGGGGTGGGGGAAGGGATAGGGTGGCTGGGTTATGGAAAAAATAAACATTGATAAAAAGATATTATTGTAAGAGAAGGGGAGAGATAACAATATTCACTTGTATTTTCTTTTAACTCAGCTTCCACCTTTACTGAGGGAAGAGCTGTATTCACCTCGAGATTAAGCCAGTGAAAACTAAACTCTCCAACTTGAGAAACAGAAAATAGATTCATAATGCCAGCATCAAGATCCCTGACCTTTTGGGCCAGAATATCAAAAGGCACTGAAAGTGACCAAGTTCACACAGATACTGGAGACCATGCAGAGTCAGGTTAAATAAGCACATGCTTTAAGACAAGGTTATCCTACAAGAGCGAGAGCAACCACAGAGGAGGGAGGGCAAGAATGAGGGGTCACCACCTGTAGGGGCTGCCAAAACTATATGATACACAGCAATGCCAAGTACAGGGGCAAAAATCAACAATAACACCTAAGGAGGTGGTGACTGTGCTGGGATCTAACAGTTAAGGGGCATTTGAGTCTGCATATCCAGAGCACTGCTTGAAACTTTGATTGAGGGTCCTTTATTGATATATTTATTTAGCAATGCTCCCAACACCTAGATGATGATGCTGCAACATTTAGGAGTATCTATATGAAAAGCAGCTGATGGAGAAGAAACCATTCAGAAAGCCTGAATTGTGCTAATGACTCTCTTACATAGCCAGGACATATACACCAACTATCCTCATAGAATTTGAGTGTCCAAAGTTATATTTATTCAAAACCATACATGCTTTTCTTCTTAGAAGTTTAGTGCTATATAAAATGATAAAGGGAACACAGTTTGAGAGACTAAGTTTTATCTTTTCACTTCTCTTCTGCTGTCACAGGCAAGTTATTCAGGATCTCTGAACCTCAATTTCTTCCTTACATTAAATGTAAATTTAATTTGGGGAAAATGAATACCTTCTCAGTACTAAACCTACTTGTTTATTTTATATCCCTCAGTTAACTTTCCTTTGTATTACATTTCTTATCCACTGCATTCCTGGGTATTATATAATTTTATTACTTTGATGCCAGAGATCTCTTCCCTAATTACATTCATAAGTATACAAAAAAGTTAATGATGTCTTGTATGTATATTTTTGTAACCGGCTACTGTAGAAAGTCTTTTATTAGTTCTAATAACTTTGTAGCTGATTTTCTTAAATTCTTTAAGAAAATGTCACCTGCGGGGGGGTCAAGATGGCGGAAGGCCAGGTGACCACATTTCGGGGAGTTCCCTGAAGAGAGCTGAATTCCAGCAAAAAAACCACTACAAGACCACCGTGAACACCCATGAAACCAGCCTGAAATGTGATATTTCCCACTTCTGGACCGCCACGAGAGACAAAGAACATCGGTAAAAGATGACACGATACTATATGTGGAAAACCCAAAAGACTCTACCCCCAAACTACTGGATCTCATACAACAATTTGGTAATGTGGCAGGATACAAAATCAACGCACAGAAATCAGTTGCATTCTTATACACCAACAACGAAAAAATAGAAAGGGAAATCAGAGAATCGATTCCATTTACTATAGCACCAAAAACCATAAGATATTTAGGAATAAACCTAACCAAAGAAGTCAAGGATCTATACTCGAGGAACTACAGAACACTCATGAAAGAAATTAAAGAAGACACAAAAAGATGGAAGAGCATTCCATGCTCATGGATCGGAAGAATAAACATTGTCAAAATGTCTATACTGCCCAGAGCAATCTACACTTTCAATGCCATTCCGATCAAAATTCCACCAACATTCTTCAAAA
>PITA01007390.1:0-78314 GCA_004023965.1 Spilogale gracilis
TGAAAAGATGTGAGATTTGAGAATTTAGAGATTATCTTGATAGGGAAAGCAGGGAGGTGAGGGAGGTATAGGACACTTAAGAGACTGTAAATGATTTTCAGAAAGAAGAATGGGCCCTCAGAAGAGTAGATAGGAGGTATGATAATATGTGCCCAAGTTTATCTGGGCATGGTATCCACTTCTAAACCTATTTTTTTTTTAAAGATTTTATCTATCTGACAGAGAGAAACACAGCCAGGGAGGAAACACAAGCAGGAGGAGTGAGAGAGGGAGAGCAGGCTTCTTGCCGAGCAGGGAGCCCGATGTGGGACTCGATCCCGCATCTCCGGGATCATGACCTGAGCCGAAGGCAGTCGCTCAACCAACTGAGCCACCCAGGTGCCCGGGTGGCCACTTCTAATCTCTTTTCCTGTGAGAAGAGTCAGTTTTCCCTGATAAAACTGGGGAAAGGACGACTGAGTTCCTTTTTGGAGGACCTGTCTTTAGGCAGGTAAGGAACACTCAGAGAGAGCCTCTCCCTGTATTAGCTGTTTTTTTAAAGGTTTTCAGCTCAAAATAATTCTTCCGGGAAAGAAGCATTGTTTAGGATATCATATTCCACACCCTTCACCTTCGATAAACAGTTGATAATCCTGAAAGAGTCAGAGTTGGATACGGTCTGGTGTTTGCCCTTGGGGCTGGAAGGAAGAATGGAGGGCTTTGATGAGAGGAGAAGCACTGGCTGCTGAGTGGAGCATAGACAGAGGCAGGGGTGTTGCAGCATTTGCAAAGAATGGCAACTGTGGATCTGGCCAGGCTGCTGGAGGTGAAGGCTCACACGAGGTGACTGCTGAGAGTACGTCAATCTTTTAAAACAGGCCGCACATCGGAAACCCCAAAGGGAACCAGCTGAATCAGCTGCTCCACAAGTGGTTCCTGGATAGCTGTGTTAAGAACAAACTGGCCAAATACAATTACCAACAGATCTTGCCACACAACCTGAGTTGAGAACTACTAGAACAGGTCACACAGTGGAAACTGGATTATAGAAGCTCTAAATTTCAGATTACCTGAAGCCAGTGAGTGGTAGATTGCTGTGGACCAGGCACGATGGAGGGGCTCCCTATCCAAGTGGAGAAGTATAGATGAAAAAGACAGAGGTGCACTGATACAGTTACGGTGAAGGGGTAGGAGGGAAGAAGTATGCAAACAGGGGCCGGCTAAACTGTCAACCCCTGAGGACATGCGGATGTTTACTGCCCCCCTACCCCCGTTGCCCAGAACCTCAACCCACACAATGTGACAATGGGACAGATATTTGTTGAATAAATAACTGAATAAATATATGGGGGAAAAAATCTAGAAAAATGAAAGCTGAAGATTGTGGTATGACCAAGACACGATACAGATATCCTCAAGAGGATAAATGTTTACAGAAAAAGTGTGAATTCAGTTTTAGACGTACCAAGGTCAAGGAAACTGATGTGATAATAATGGTTCAAACAGCTGACAAGCCTACCTGGTATATAAAGGGAATTCCTAGGGCTCCTCAGCTTCTATAAGTTTCTGTCACCCCCTCCTATTTCATTTGTATGTGACCATGGAACTAAAATATGCATTATACTTCTAAAAGGCTAAGTCTACCCTGAGATCCATTGAGTGCCACTAGACGGTGTGACATCTGCTACAGAGAATTCCTGAGTGACAAAGACCCTAAGAACAGTCATGATGGAGAAATAACATGGAAACCATGTGCCTCCCCAATCCAGCACATCCCATCCAACAACACACATACCCCTAAGGGCAATTATGGGTCCAAAGAGCCTATGTAATTAATTTCTGACTTTTGGGGGAACCATAATACCATATGACAAAGGAAAGAGGTCAATGCACAATCAGAAATCAATGCTTTCTCTGATTTCTCCAAGTTCAATGCTAACATTTTAACTTTAAAAATGTTGCCAATTATTGGGGCACCAGGGTGGCTCAGTCGGTTGAGCATCTGATTCTTGATTTTGGCTCAGGTCATGATCTCATGGTTGTGGGATCCAGCCCATGTTGGCCTTCATACTTTGTGGGGAGCTTGCGTCTGTCCTTGTCCCCACTCTTGTGCACATAGTCTCTCTAAAATAAACATTTAATAAATAAATAAAATCAAAATGTTCCTCATTACTTATAGCTTGATTTGTGTGTGTGTGATTTCATATAGGTTATTTTGTTGAAAGCTGAAAAATCTTGGTTATTATATATTATGTAGCTGAAATTAATAAAATAGAAAGACCCTCTCTTTAGTGACTATTTTTCATCTTCTGACTCGATTTTTCTTTCATCTTCCCCACCCAGTATGGATCAGTGAGTATTCTGGTAGTCTAAGTCATGTGCATGTCAGGGCTAAAAACAGAACATTAACACTGACTGAAGGTAGGATTGGCTAATAGTTACCATCTAGGTGAAGAAGAACAGGTTAGTTAACAAGGCAAGAGGGAGGAAATAGGACTATGGAGAGGGAGGAGGAAAGTCCTCCCAGCTTTTCAGTACTTAACCCACTTGCTCCATCCATCATATTCAGGAAATGAGGGAAAAAATACAAATACTATAGAGAGGAGAACGGACTTTCCATTACCTCCTAATCTATGATCCTTTTTTAATTATGCAAGATAAAGCATCTGAAAACCAAGAAAACAGACAGAACTGACTCAGAAATATAAAGCTATTTATCCTTCTGAAGTCAAAATGATCCATAGTCTTGCTTACATAAGTCTAGTTACTAATTTAAGAACCATCTTTATGAATTATTTAATTATGATATGACCGTAAGTTACTGATATTCCCTGGAAACTATAGCTTCTGTAAATTCTTCAGAATTTATCCTGAGCATTCTATGTGATTTTGCTCTTAAATCATCCACCAGGACTTGTCAGGCCATCAGTTCCTTGACCCTTCTCTTCCTTCAAACCCTCTTACCAAATACCTGGTGATCTTCCTTCCCAAAATTGGAGGCACTACCAGCCCTGGCATCCATCAAAAACATTAATGGGCCAACACAACGCCTCTGTTTGTGCAGATGAAGATAAACTCATTTATGAAGTTGTCAGGGCATATGGACATTTCTGGTGTCTGTTTGCTGATCCCTATTCTTGTCTTGGGAATTTTCTTCAGACCTATGATATCCTTCTCCCAACCCCTCTGTCTCCCTGTAGTCTCTCCCTCTGTTAAAACAGAAACAGATCTGCTGTCATCAGTTTGTCTTTGATGGAAACACTTTGAGACAAAATGACACCTCCTTCAGACCATCCCATTCAATGCCTGTATGAACCAATCTCTACCTTTGTAACAAAGGATTTTGTTTTCTATTTAGAGTTGAAAGAGTTTCTAAGCTGAACATTTAAAAGGAATGATTTTAAATGCTTTGAAGATTAAATAAATACTTTGAAGATTAAATAAATGCCCAGAAGATAAATCTGCTTTAGATGTTAAACTGCCTGAAGAAGAAAACACCCCCAAAAGCAATTAGATCCTTGGACCACAGCCTTTTCTTTCTTTCACTCTTAACCGCATTCTCATTCTAGCCCTCTGCCCACGACTGCCAGTTCGGTCTAGAGTCAGGGCCAGTTCTCATGGTGCCCTTTGTCTCTCCCACCCAAATACAGCCCCACTAGAGGTCTATTAGAATCTCTCTGGAGGCTCATTATCAAACTGTTACTTCCTTCCGGTGTCTTCCCTCTTCATTTTTCTACGTTCCCGCTGGCACCATGCTGCTCTAAGCCTTATCTTCAACCACCCCAATTAAGCATAAGTGCTATTACCCTGTTGGGGGAAGAATGAAAGAAGGGATGTTTATGACCATTGCACAGCCTAGTGACTATGCAGGAGCACTTCAGAAGAGCAATCGTGTTAGCATCCGGGACGCCCAGGACCGTGTGGAGAAGGAGGTGTTCAAGAGATTCTGCATGGACTGAGGTCGGAGCTAGCAGCCTGGCAGTGTGAAAAGGCATCTATAGATCTCCAAACTGTGGAGATACTC
This sequence comes from Spilogale gracilis, assembly GCA_004023965.1. Taxonomy (NCBI): domain Eukaryota; kingdom Metazoa; phylum Chordata; class Mammalia; order Carnivora; family Mephitidae; genus Spilogale; species Spilogale gracilis. The sequence goes on from PITA01007390.1 coordinate 4,004, forward strand.
ACCACTGAGAATTCAGGCATTAAGACACGTGGCCACCAGTACAACCAGCATGATTAGAGTACCTCTGAAAAACTGCTGGAGCGCCTGGGTGGCCCAGTTGTTAAGCGTCTGCCTTCAGCTCGGGTCATGTTCCCGGAGACGCAGGATCGAGCCCCGCATTGGGTTCCCTGCTCAGCAGGAAGCCTGCTTCTCCCTCTCTCACTCCCCCTGCTTGTGTTCCCTCTCTCGCTGTGTTTCTCTCTGTCAAATAAATAAAATCTTTTAAAAAAGAAAAAAAAGAAAAACTGCTAACATACACAGAGGCATATCCATGCTTACTACCAAAGCAAAACAGAAGACTACACGTTTGGCTGTTTAAAAGTAATCTGAGGGGGCCCAGGTGGCTTGGTCCTTAAGCTTCTGACTCTTGGTTTCAACTCAGGTCATCATCACAGGGTTGTGAGATGGAGCCCTGCACTGGGCTCTGTGCTCAGCAGAAGTCCTCCCTCTCACTCCCCCTCTGCTCCTTCCCCCACACGTACTCTAGCTCATACACTCCCTCTGTCGCTCTAAATAAAAAATAAAAAGTAATCTGAAAAATGGTGACAAGGTGGCATCATTTTTTTGACCTCTCCTAGGTCGCTGCCTAGGAAGGAGCGGCTAGGTAGCAAAAGCAAACTCCCACAGACATTTTCAATAAAGTGTTGGGAAAACATACCCGTAAGAATCCATAAATATATGTAGGTTGGACTAAAGTACTAATGATACTAAAATCTTCATGGTATCAACAAACATGTTAGAGGAAACAGAAAGAGAGTAAGATTGCTTCCCATAGCCCTGAGAGGCCATAGAATCTGGCCAGTTCCCTCTGTGGGTAAACATGAGAGAACCCATTAGGTCAGATCGCACTTGAACTGCCTGAGCTCATGGGCGCTTAAGAGAAATCCTAACAGACATTATTGACGTTTGCCTCCAAGACAAAGCCCCTCATTGAGAATAAATAACTGCAAATAGAATCCAGATGGAGCAGAAAACAGCCTAAGGGCAAAGGAAAGTGAAGATCCAGATAAAAGTGGGAAGGGGAAAGAGGCAGCAGAACTCACACACGATATGCCATGCCGAATTTTGAATACTTCCTGAATGATAGATGCAGTTGCTACCGAGCAGTGATGCTGAGACTATTCTGGCCCACCCTTCCCTTCTTAGTGCACAAGGAAACTCCTGTTCCTCCAACATCAGTAAAGAAAAAAACTGCAGAGCTGTAATAAGGAGAAAAGGACTAAGAAACACAATAATGTCTCTGCAGACCCTGAACACATGCCAGAAAGACATGCAAATAAAATTATAATCTAATATTTGAAATTTTAAAATTTGGAAAACAATAATAGGAGGTTTGGAAAAAAAAAAAAAAAACAGCACCATCCAGGTTTAGAAAAACTCAAAGAGAAGCTAACTGGAGAACACAAAGACTTAAAAAAGGGAGTTTGTAGAATTTAAGAAACTCTTTGAGAAGAAAAATTCCTCTTAAAATTTCAGACTAAATAAGAAATAAAACCATGAATGAAAACCACAGAAAATGCCTTAAAAAATAGAAGAGGAAAGGATCTTTTAAACTAAAACATATATATATATAAACTATAAATACACATTTATAGAAAAATGCATTTTACAATAAAGTATTTAAATACATATGTATTTATATAAAAAAAAACACTTTATAAAGATCCAGGATAAACATAAAAGAAATCCCTTAAACAAAAAAGAACAAATACTATCAAATATAATTCAGAACTACTTTTCTGAGATTAAACAAAAAGATATGCATGCATAAGACACACTTGGTAAAATTGACCCACGATCACCTATACCTAAATATAGTCTACTACAACTACCTATCTTTATAAATAAAAATTCCTCTTGGCACACAATTAAAAGGTCAGTATCCTTTACAGAAGAAAGAAAAGGAGATTGTCATCATACTTTTATATAGCACTTCACTGTGCCAAAAGACAACGGGGTAGCCCATTTAAGAAATATGAGGAAAGTGAACATGAGTTAAGGATTTTATATGCAGGTACAATGATCTGTAAATGTAATGGTCATAATTTTTATGCACATATTGGAGGAACTCAGGGAGTACTGTTCCGACAAGACTTTCCTGAGGAAATTACTGGAGAACAAGTTCAAAAAACAAAAGTATTGAAAAGACCTCAACAGGGGCGCCTGGGTGACTCAGTCCTGAGACCTCTGCCTTCGGCTCAGGTCATGATCCCAGAGTCCCAGGATCGAGCCCTGGATCATGCTCCCTGCTCGGCAGGAAGCCTCCTCCTACCCCCCCCTCACTCTCCCTGCTTGTGTTCCCTCTCTGGCTGTGTTTCTCTCTGTCAAATAAATAAATAACATCTTAAAAAAGAAAAGTCTTCAACAGAATTGGTAATAAACATTAAATATGTATTTATTTGTGTAACTCAGAACAACTGTATATTCTAAGGGAGAGATTATAAAATGTAATAGTAATTTGCTATATATACATTGAATTGAATTATCTAAAACTGAAGGAAGGAAGATTAGAAAAAAAGATGAAAAGTACATATGCTCTCTGATTGCCTCAAAGGTATCAATGGGGGCCAAGAGATACAAGTTGAAAATAGATTCTGGGATCAGGGGACAAGGTGAAGAATGGGTCACTTAGCTCATCTCCATTTTATTCATAGGCTATTAAGAGAAAGTCGTTAAAAGGGAATTAAAGTCATCACGCAGATATTAATAAAATCATAAATCATAGCTTATATAAAGAAAAAGCCATCAGCACAAAGAAACACCAACTATTCTCAATACAGAAAGGTTATGCAGAATGGAGTGCAAGCAAATAACAGAGACAGATGCTTCTCGGTTTCTACTGGAGGGCCAGTTTTTCACTTTTCCAGTCAATTGCACCTTAGTCTTTTGCAAAGTACAAAAATCACATGCTTGGATTTGTCATGCTTGTTGCCATGGCAAATTAAATATTTTCAAATGTTTTCTTTCACTTTCTGTACATGTATCATGGCTTAATAACAAGCAGTTCATGGACAAGCACTGGTATAGACCACACAGTGAAAAATAGTGTAAGGGCAATATAGACACAAATAGATAGATATGTGTGTGTATGTGTGTACATATACATACTTCTATATATATGGAAATATGTGTAGAAAATATGACAAAAGTGGCTTAAATAAATAAGCAGATTAGATGGAGTAACTAATTTCATGGTGGCCTACGTAAGCCAATCAAAATCTAAACCTGTAAGTACCTCAGGGTTACAAAATTGAAACCTAAGGACAACCAATCACAGTCAGCTGGGCTTAAGCATTAGCCAATCAGCAGTTTCCCTAGTTTGCTGCCATCTTTACTCTGTGACACTCTCTCTCCGTGCTCCTGCCGAGGCTCCTAACCACTTCCATTTGGGGGCTGCCCAATTAGAATCGATTCTTGCTCAAATAAACTTAAAATTTTTCATCTGCCTTAGTTTGTCTTGTAACACAGCAACTATTTAGATCCTAGCAATAAATGTAAAAGAGCTTAAATTCACCTATTTTTAAAAGAGGATTTTCAGATTACCCAACAAAGCAAAATCCAAAACTCCAGGTTACTAAATATATTTATATTTTATTTTTATGTTTTTATATATAATATATAATTATGCAAAATATATATTAGCTTATATATTTTTCTCCACTTGGAATAATATATGTAATTATTTCAAGTGGAAAGAAGTCTGCAAATCATGTAACTATTTATCTAATAAAGAAGAGGAGAGATAGTAAGTATGTATACTTATATATAAGCATATATTAAATGTTGTTACAGGATTTCTTTTCCTTCAGTGCCCACGGTTCTTGGTCATGCTGCTTTGAAGAATGAAGATGTAGATCAGACAAAGAGTGGTGGGCAGCAAAGCAGTTTATTGAGTGACAGTACAAAGCTCCCAAACAGGTAGAGAACCCGAGAGGGTTCCCACCAGCGTTTCTTAGTCTGGGGGGTTTTACAGGCCTGTTGGTGGGCTGTTTAGATCTGATTAACCCTCCATGGGTCTGTCACCCAATCAGGTTTTTGTCATCTGCCTATCACGTGGGAAAGGGTGGAGGGCTCCTTCTGGGGTGAAGTAAAATCCTTTTAAGCAGTAGTTTCCTCTTGGGGCAGGGAGTTAGGGGCTGTCACTGCCTGCCTTTTATCCAACTATCCTTCATTAATACAAATGAAAGGAGAATCACAACATTTAAAAAACAAAATAATTGCCTAAAGGTAGAGACAAGAAATAGGACAGAGGATAGGGAAAGAGACTAGATTTATGTTGTAAATTTGACTTTAGAGTCATATAAAACTACATAATTATAAAACAAGATTAAATTTAAAATAAAGCACTCCCTATATAGCAAAAGCCAAGACTATGTCTGTGTATCCAGTAGGTGGCATAAAAACACTAAGAGGACTATTCCAAGTGACTAAACGCAGTGATTGAACTGTTCATCTTAAGTAGAATGTTATCAGAAGAACAAAACAACTGCAGAGAAGCTTCAACTTTTTAAATTACTTTTTTGATGGTAGCCTTAACTATTTTGAGACTGTTGTAAGTGTGTATTACGGATCAAGTGAATGAGTAATTACACTGGTAAGGCAAAAAACTTTAGTATTTGACGTGGAAGGACATTAAAAAAAAATTCTCCTACACCTAAAAGGAACCAAGGGCTCCTTGAAGAAATAGCTGATTAAAGATCTGTGGCAGGAAATGTACAAGATAAGCCTAGAATATCAAAGGCTGTTTCGGTGATGCCAAGTGAAAAAGACTCCCAGAGGCCAAAGAAGGAAAATTTGAATAATAAATATAATAACTGCAACAGATTGAAATACATCAGACAGGTTAAAATTCATGGATTCTGAATGATACCATGAAAATAAAATACTGGTGATTATCCTTGGAAAAACATTATTTTACAAGCTAGCAAGTAGAGGGATTAGATCATTTATTCTGCCTTCTCTATACAGACAATCCAAGCAACCAAGTAGTTGATGAGATGTTTCTCTAATAGGAGTGTTCCATGTAATAAAGCAGTTTTTAAATTCCAGTAGCACCATTTTACAACCTTGAATTACTAGGTCTAAACAATGATAATCAATGACAGTATCACAAAATCTCTCTCTCTCACACACACACACACAACCACAACAAGCCACCAGACAAGTGCTTCTGGAGGGAGGTATACACTACCCCCTATGGCATATTTGTGCCAAAAATTAAACCTCAATCTGAGGACATCCCTAGAATTGTCCTACACTAACCACATGTGGCTACTGAGGCATGTGAAATGTGATCCGGCCACATCAAAACATGTTATAAGTGTAAAATACACACCAGATTGCAAAAATTTAGTGTATATTTTTTTTAAAAATGTAAACTACCTCAATTTTTAATATTGACTACATAGTGAAGTAATACTTGAATCTAGTAGGTTAAAAGTTATCATTAGAACTAATTTCAACTAGTTTTTCTCTTTTTAACTGGCTTATTTTTAAATACTTATGGTTCATAATCAATTTCTGTTTGGACAATGAGCCCTGCTCTAGTTCCAACTACAATTTCTAGGAAATACCTTGGACGGAAGAACATGTTGGATGACACCAAAAGAACAGAAACAGAAAAAAATGCAGGCTTTCGGAAACTCTGCAGTTCATATTTCTCATTTGTTTTAAGGAGAGAGTCAGAGTAACTAAAAATGTATGAGGCTAAGCATTGTGGTTCATGGGTAAGATAGTTTTAAATATTAATATCTATGAAATCACAGATTTGTGGTTATATTTTCTCCATTGCTTATAAAAATAAGTGCATGCCAATTAAAAACAAGTCTTAGCCTTGCATAAAGTAATTCATCATCTATGGTATGTGCACTGCACTGTGGAAAATATAGTTATTTCTTAGTATTAGAAAACTTTTGTTTAAATTCCCTATATTTTAAAATTATAAATCTCATTTCTACCCATCATAAGAATGAACATTCTTTAAAATAATTTTCTTGGTTAAAATCTAATACAAAAACAACCTGGGTATGTACAATTTTTAAATCCTCACTGGTCTCTCTTCTATCTTGACTATTTCCCCCAAATTACAGATCAAATTAATAAATGTATTATGAAATTTTGGAAACTGCAAAAGTTAATACTAAGATTACCCAGATTTCAGTTTTAATATGGTATTTCTTACATAACTAACATAATAGGCATCCAGAAATCTTAGATACTTGTCTCTCAGTTCATTGAATCAGAAATTATATAATGGTACCTCAATTTTTACTTCTATTCTTAGTCCTTTGTAAAAATTATGTGAATTTAGCATGCTTTTGCCTTTTATCAGGACAAATATAGTAAAACCTCTAACCAACACACAGAAAGCTATATTACACACCCACCTAGTAATACACCAGTACTATATAGAGAGATAGATAGAAAATCGTAGAACTTTCTCTCCATTACTCACATTGCATGAAAGCGAGAGAACACTAGGGGGCAGTTCTGTTAGCTCAACCATCTCCCCTGGGATGGAAAAAAAACAGTTCACATCAAATCACCAACCACTACTGCGATAAATGGGGTGTAATGGCAGCAAAACATTTTGTTTAACCTTCCTTTCTAATATATGGACTGTAATATACACACACACAAATTAATTACAGTCTCTTGGAAGAAACACTTTACTTGAACCCTGAGCTCATTAGCATGGTAGCAACCGCGATAACATTCTCAGTTCAACCCAGTTAAGTCGGAGTCAACACAAGTGTATTAAGAAATTAATCCATGGGGCGCCTGGGTGGCTCAGTTGGTTAAGCAACTGCCTTCAGCTCAGGTCATGATCCCGGACACCCGGGATCGAGCCCCACATCGGGCTGCCTGCTCAGTGGGAAGCCTGCTTCTCCTTCTCTCACTCCCCCTGCTTCTGTTCCCTCTCTCTTTAGTTTCTCTCTGTCAAATAAATAAATAAAATCTTTTAAAAAAAAATTTTTTTAAGAAATTAATCCATAATACCACCTGCTACCTACAAAAAGACTAAAGGCGAAATTAAAAGGTCGAAACTAAAAAAATAAATAAATAAAAGTCAATCTATGAAAGCTTTTTTACATTTTCTAATATTAAATTTTTTTGTCTATTTTAGGGGCAAAAAAATTCTTGTGAAAGGTAGCTTGATGGTATATTTTGTGGAGTATTGGGCAGAGTCTAAAGTTGCATATGTAATAAGATAAACGTTTACATGCCAGACCCAGAACAAGGAGACAGCCAAGTCTCAGTGCCTTTTTAATATACAGTTAATTTTTTAAAGAGCAATAAATCCATTTTTTTCTTTTAGAATACTGGAACCTATGAGTACTATAGAGTTATACTCTGAGTAAGAGGTTTAACCTAGTTAAATTTTTATAAATCATTCTACAGAGGGTACATTATTTAGTTTTGAACAATTCTTGAAGTCTGTTTGGAATATACAATTTAGCAGCAGGTGGTTCGGGCGATTATAAAAGTGCATGATTAATATAATTAATAGTAGTTGATTCTGATTCATTTCTTCAGATCTTTTTGGCTTTGAAAATTGTACCTGGAATTTCTATAGCCTATTTATTTTGGGATTATGAACAATAAATGGCTCACCCTCTTTTATACAGTGGCAATCATCTAGCTTTTGCAGCTAGAAATTGTAGCTCACTGTTGTTTCTACCAGATTTGAGATATTTTTAGTCTCTTATCAGTCAGAATCGCATGGGAAAGAGACCTCACTTCAAAGAGTTGAAATGAGAATTTAGAGAAAGGGCTATTTACCAAGCAGAGGGCAGAATTAAAGAAAGCAGCCACAAATGTTCAGCTACCCAGAAAGAAGCCCAGTGAGAAGTGGGCCCAACCCTAGGCCTGAAGGGAGAGAAGAGGGAAGAACTAGTGTTTCTGACCCTGCAGTAATGGGCGCTGCAGAGAAAGGTCCTACCCTAGCGGGACCACTGCAGAAACACTGGTGGTGGGGGGAAGTGGGCCAGATAGACCCAGCCCTTGCACCTCTCACCCTCAGAGGGGCCTCAGCCACTACCCTCATTGGACCACCCAGAGCTGGACAGGGAAGAGTGGACAACTGGAGGGGGGAGTGGCCACAGCAAATGAAGAATCACAGGACCACTCCAAGTGCCGACTTGATGATAGTCTTATCAGAGTTTGTCTAACACAGTTTCTTCCGTAGCTTTTTATTTCACTCCCCACATTCTTACAAAACCAAAGAGAAAATATATTTTAAGGCGACTCTTCCTTGCAGATATCAGACTTCTCATTGCAGCTTTGTATTCCCTACCTCATACATCTTGTCTTTTGTGTCATTCAAGAGGAGGCACTTTACAGAATCTAAAAATCTGAACTTTTTCTTCTCATCATCTCAACAAGACAAGCTTTTAAGTGGATTCAGTGAAGTCTCTGCTCCCTGATTTTGGAGTGTTGAGTCAGCGATCCAGCAAGAAGGAAGACTGGATTCATGTGCCCCTGTATCTCTAGGAGTTCCCATTAAAACCCCAGCTATCCATGGGGCGCCTGGGTGGCTCAGTCTTTAAGCATCTGCCTTCAGCTCAGGTCATGGTCCCAGAGTCCCAAGATTGAGCCCTTCATCGGGCTCTCTGCTTGGCAGGAAGCCTGCTTCTCCCTCTCACTCCCCCAGCTTGTGTACCCTCTCTGGCTGTGTTTCTCTCTGTCAAATAAATAAATAAAATCTTTAAATAAAAAAAAAAAAAAACCCAGCCTCAATTACTGGAATCTCACCTCCTATGGCTAATTTGTAGCTTTTCCTTTCCTTCTTATCATCTACTTTAAATTCTAGCGGGAAAAAAAAAAAAATCAAATGCAAAACATGTTGTCACTTTCATAAAATATTGCCTCCTTACCTCCCCTTTCTGATTTTTACTGAAAGGATAAAAGGAAATGAAATCTTGGTGGTTTTGTTCTAATTACACTAACAGTTATTAAGTGACTGTGATTTGTGGCCCAGATGTATGGACGAAGCTCTTAAAGTAGTTGACTAAAACCCATGACTTTCTTTCAAAACTCATATTTTTCCCTGAAATTTAATCAGTGAATGAAAATTTATTGTTATTTTTCTCTTTCCTAAGACTCCTCTGCATTATTCAAAGGGAGCCTTGTCTTACTTTGTTTCCAGGCTCCTTTCCCTTTTCTTTCCAATACACTGTTGCTTCCTGTCTTCTTCCCACTTGCAGTACTGGTGCTCTGAGTGGGTCCTGGGTGTGTGGGCTTTGCACATGTAATCTTTGCTGCTTCACCTACTTGCTTTTGAAGATAAATCCTTTGCAGAAATTCAAAACAAATGGCTTTGTACATTTCTGCCAGGGGTGAGGTTACTTTGCATTATTTTACAGCCTTCCCTCTATACCACTGAATCACAAAACTGGGTTGATTATCTCTTGACTGTTCTGACCGAAGTTAAAAACTAGATTCTGTTACCTGCATTGATTCAGATTTTAATATTGCTCCACCCTCGCGATTACCAGGGTACACTTCCTCACAGCATTTACAAATAGGTCTTAAAGGGTCTCTCAGGGATTACTTGTGAGCTAAATAATCTTGAGAGTTATTACAAAGAAATTTTGATTTTTTAAAAAACGTGTGCAATTATCAATGCCAATATTTATAGTTCAGCTTATTTGTACAGGTTGTACAAGTTACAAACAATAAGACCTAATTTAAATAAGGTAGTAGCTTTCATGTGAATTTTTATTTTTGGAAAGAAGGGAAAGAAAAGCTAACAGATCTGTGCCTTAAAAACAATCCCTGTTTTTAAAACCTCAGTTTTAAGAAGCAAGCAAGGTGACCAGATTTCCTTCTTCTGCAAAAGAGTCACTTAGCCATGGATATTCCAAGCAAGAAATAATTTGAAAAGAGGTTTTAAATCACTATAATAGGAGAAACAAGTCTTAGGAGATAAACCAAAAAAAGTGGAAACTTTTTTAATAAACATTTTTAAGGCATGTAGAAATTGCCAAAAAAATACATGAATTGTGGGGCATACACAGTCTTAGTAAGCCAGATTTATCCTATTGATTGTGGAACTACATGACTGGATTAGCCATCGGGGAGAGAAATACTGTGATACAGAAACCCAGTCTCTAATTTTTCTTGACTATATAATTTGTAGAAATATCACAAAGAAATGCAGTTTTCCATAGTCTTCAATAGAGAAAGTATGGCAGGGAAAGTAAGTAAAGAAATTAAGGCAGGGGGAAAAAAAGGAACATTAGAATGGTTAGTTATAATGAGATAACCAATCACAGTACTCAAAAAGTCTACATGTAATACAGTTTTCTTTTGTGGGGAAAAGGGTAGATCTTAGAACCTGTTCTGGAAGTTAGGTGTAATGTTAACATGTCAAGGCAGGAACATGCTGAAACATGTGCTGTGTGTGGTTAGTTGTCTGAGCCCAGATGGGGCTGGTTCTGGGGAAGACGGAGAAACACAAAGCTAATCAGAAAGTATCTCCCTGATTCTCTAGGCTGCTCAGCCTGTAGCCTCCAGGCCAGACCCCCACAGGGGTCTCGGGGCTGCAGGCACTGGCTGTAGGAAGGGACCGGGCACCACATTCCCATGGCTCCCACTGGCTGGTGCTGGAAATTCCCCTGGCAAAGCTTCCTTGTTAGCTCAAGGCTTTGACTCCTGATATAAAGCAACAATGCCTCTTACCCCTTCTTTTCAACTCTACCCTATCCCTGAAAATACAGAGGGAGATGTACCAGAATAAAGTGTCTAGAAGTACGATTTAATTCTAGTCATTTGAATATTTATTGAGAAAGCCTGAGCAAGATACCAGGTAAGATTCGTAAAGTTTCAGAATGGACTGATGCTTTAGAGATTCAGGAAATGAGGTTTTTAACCTACAATCAGGACTATAATAAGTCAGTACATACTTTGGGGATTAGTAGGACAGAATAATGGGAATCTGGGAGGGAGCGTGAATGCTGTGTCAGGCTCATCTGGTCCATCCACACATCCTATTTAAATTCATTTGTCATCCTGGGTAAGCTTTTGTGTGGCTATGTCCAGTGGCTAGCCTTCTCTTCATCCAACAACATCCAGCTGCTCATCGGCTTGATTCCAGCCCTGTAGCAGCTGCAGGAATCCATCTGGTTCCTCTCCTGTGTGTTCCACCACTTCACTAAAATACAGGAGCCCCTGGAGCCTTCTCCTCATCCTGGACAGCTATCGTTTCCATTGCCCTCCTCTGCTGGACTCAGAAAAGCCGGTGCTGACTGACAACATGGGCCCGAGCTGCACTGACGAAAGAAACTACATCCAGGCTCCATCCCTCCCAGCCCAGAGCCAATGTGGACACAGTTGTTGGAGAGAGAAGCACAGGAAGATACTGAGCACCCAGGGACCTTTAAAGCACTCCAGTAGAGGATAGAGGGGGTGAGTGGCGGATCCAGGGTCTCTGCTATGAAGTCCTGGGAAAAGGGCAGCAGTGAGGAGCGTCATACTAAGATTTGCATCCAGTTATTTATCCCAGTTAAGTAGGGAGAGTCCAGAATGAGTGCTTGGGAAATTTCCGAGCACATTAAGATCTCCCATGACCCATGTCCTCGGACTGTCATTAAAAATGGATTTCCAGGGGCGTCTGGGTGGCTCAGTGGGTTAAAGCCTCTGCCTTCGGCTCAGGTCATGATCTCAGGGTCCTGGGATCGAGGCCTGCATCGGGCTCTCTGCTCAGCAGGGAGCCTGCTTCCTCCTCTCTCTCTGCCTGCCTCTCTGCCTACTTGTGTTCTCTCTGTCAAATAAATAAAATCTTAAAAAAAAAAAATTTTTTTAATGGATTTCCAGGTCTTGGTTGAAAGGGAAGGAACACTGTATAGGCCATAAGGAAAGTACATGCACAGTTGCTAGTCTGTTAGTCTAATAATATCCATGAGTCAAAGACAAAATGCTTTTTAAAATGCATCTAGAAATCTGTAGAGTATATAAAGACAAAATCATGATTTAGATTTCATTAGATACTCATTGTAGGGTTATTACCTTTGAATAAATTATGACCTGAAATGTAAGGAAATTACAAAAGTGAAAATAGATGCCTCGGAACATATACTTTGTAAACTTTAATAGTTATAATAATAATTCTAACACTAGCTCATATTGTTGTTCTGTGGATTGAGTTTAAATATGTAAAGTACTTGGAACAATGCCTGACCCAGAGCAGGCCCAATATAAGTACTTGCTATTATTATGCAGACATAATTTTTAATAGTTTTGGTTATAATTAAATTTTATAAATGTAAAATAGGATGAAAGATTAGAAAGATTACCATTCATTTGAATCAGTGGCTTTTTTTTTTTAGTAACAAAATCCGTTCTTCCAAAAATCCTTTCTTACAAACAAAGAAGGCAGAATGGACTCCAGTGAGTAGGCCAGAAGAAGAGGAGCCTCCTCTGCTGGAAGTGGGGCCCAGATCTCCATTATCAGCAGTGTGCTCGTCAGGCAACTCTGGAACCCAGTCTGAAAACTAAGCCAGAGTACCCTACCATCTCACAGATGAGGGAAGTAAACCCTAGGGAGGAAAATGCCCTCATTCTCAAAGCTAGCACATGTGGAGTGCTTTCCGGAAAATAAATAATTAATCTACCCAGAAATAATTGTATGCTCCTTGCAGGACAATGCTCAACGTACGTAACCAGTAACCAGTAAGAGTATCTCTGCCTCGGGGCGCCTGGGTGGCTCAGTTGGTTAAGCAACTGCCTTCGGCTCAGGTCATGATCCCGGAGACCCGGGATCTAGTCCCACATCAGGCTCCCTGCTTGGCGGGAAGCCTGCTTCTCCCTCTCTCACTCCCCCTGCTTGTGTTCCCTCTCTGGCTGCATTTCTCTCTGTCAAATAAATAAAATCTTTAAAAAAAAAAAAAAAAAAAAAGTATCTCTGCCTCACACCAGCACTCTAGGGGCAGGCATTAACTCTTTCATTGCTAAATTAGAGGGCATTTTTGTGGGAGGCAAGTTGTTACAGTGGAAAGGCTGGGGACACCAGGGCTCAGGACAGTAGTATATAGTTGACACTAGTCTTCACACCCGGTGATTTCAGCATGTAGCGTTAATACTGAATGCCAGTTCTGGGTGTTTGAGATGTCTTCTGCAGGCTGGAAAAAAGCTGCGTCAGATGGGAACCCTGTTGAGTATAAACTATAAATGGAAACTGTGGAGAATGGTATCTACTTCCTCTCATTTGCTCTTTCTAGAGATTAAAGTTCTGTTCTCCTCTTCCAAAACATTTAGGCATTTATTGTGTTTGAAAAGAAGGAAGTCGTCATGCCGTTCACCATTTTTAAAGAAGGTAACGAAATCACGTCTCTTCAATGGGACAGAATAATGTAAACCAAATATCCACTGCCATAAATGAATTTGTACTGAAGAAGATTAAGTTAAGATAAAAGTCTTAAAACCAGGCCTTTGCAGGCAGTTGAACAGTAGTTGTCCAGGATAAGAACTGTAAATGATTGTTCTGTGTTTATTATCCAAAATAAGTTGAAGAACCCCAAGTGATAGCTGAAAGCTACTAATTTTAAGAGTTGATATGTAACTGTATCTTTTTTAAAAAATTACAAAAATATCTATCATTTCCTTATGCTTATTGAAATGATGACTTCCACTAGTGGTTCTTTGACACACACTATCTACCTACATAATAGGCAGTTGAGGGGCATCTGGGTGGCTCAGTTAGTTAAGCAACTGCTTTCGGCTCAGGTTATGATCCTAGAGTCCTACATCAGGCTTCCCACTCAGCGGGGAGCCTGCTTCTCCTTTGACCCTGCCCCATTCATGCTCTCTCTCTCTCAAATAAATAAATCTTAAAAAAGTAATAATAATAATAATAGGCAGATGATGGTGATGGAAGAAAACAAGAACAAAGAACTTACAGGTGTCCCAAAGGAAAGAACTGGTAGGTTGGATTTGAATGAGAAGGAGGATGTTCGAGAGGGAGGTTCTTGGGGCGAGAGAGGTGAAGGGGAGATGAAACATTGTGTGTTAGTGGGATAATCAAAGCATACATGAAGACCTTATTAATTTGAGCTAGGATAGCTTCCTGCCACCACATGAAGTTTAGATTACCCCCTATCAAAGGCAGGTCTGTGCCTCTTTACTATTCCAGAAAAATGTCTGTGCATCACTTTCTGGCTCCTGGGAGAGGGAAAGAGGCACGGGAGAAAATTCATTTAAGTGTATGACTTAAAATGAAGAGCATTTGGATAATGAGTAAGCAGCTGTTTGGTTAAGCAAATGACTCATCCTGGGATATTTATGGAGCACAACTATTTTTCAAGCCTGTAAAAACGTGAAGCAAAAAAAAAAAAAAATGTCTCCCTAAGATCCAAAAAACAGATGTTTCTGCATTGATGGAAAAAGTACTACTGAACAGTAAGCTCTTCCATCAGGTTTGCCAATTTATCTATGAAACACGGGAGTCTTCTTAAGAAACACTACATTTGGAGGACGCCTGGGTGGCTCAGTTGGTTGGGCGACTGCCTTCGGCTCAGGTCATGATCCCAGAGACCCGGGATCAAGTCCCACATCGGGCTTCCTGCTCGGCAGGAAGCCTGCTTCTCCCTCTCTCACTCCCCCTGCTTGTGTTCCCTCTCTGACTCTGTTTTTCTCTGTCAAATAAATAAAATCTTAAAAGAAACACTACATTTGGGATGCCTGGGTGGCTCAGTTGGTTAAGCGACTGCCTTTGGCTCAGGTCATGATCTCAGAAACCCGGGATCAAGTCCCACATCCAACTCCCTGCTCTTGGCAGGGAGCCTGCTTCTCCCTCTCTCATTCCCCCTGCTTCTGTTCCCTCTCTGGCTGTGTTTCTCTCTGTCAAATAAATAAAATAAAAATAAAATAAAATAAAATAAAATAAAATAAAAAAAAGAGAGAAACACTACATTTTTCTTCACTGAACAGAGAACATTCACAGATTGGTTATTTTATGCCAAGCAGTGTAAGAAAGTAAGTAAGTAATAAATAAATAAGACAAAAGCCCCCTTAAGGAATAAAGCCTGATAGGAAAGTTATATATCTCCAAAATATAATAATGAACAGTGATTTAAAAATAAATAAATAAATAAATAAATAAATAAATAAAATAAAAATGACAGCATATGTGGCCATAGGCTATAATTGATATAACTTTTCCTTTGCTTATAATACATATGTCATATAATTATATATTATGTACAATTATATACATATATTAGTTATATTTATTTAAATCTATATTAACATGTATGTGTTAGTAAAATGAATATGTAGTTATTAGTAACTCATAATTAATCCTTGATATCTATTTAGAGGTTACCATGAGCCAAGCCTTGTGCATCTGAGGCCTCCTGTTAGAAAAGCATATGATGGGATCCAGGAGCGGCTCAGTAGGTTGAGTATCCAGCTCTTGGTTTTGACATAAGTCATGATCTCATGGGTCATGGGATTGGGCCCTGCATCTGTCTCCATGCTTGGTGTGCAGTTTTCTTGAGATACTCTCTCTCCCTCTCTCTCTACCCCTCCCCCCAACTCTCTCTCAAATAAATAAATCCTTAAAAAAGAAAAAAAGAAAAGCATGTGTTCTGGGGCATCTGGCTGGGCACAGTTGGAAGAGAGTGAAACTCTTGACCTTGGAATCATAAATTCGAACTCCATGTTGGGTATAGAGATTACTTAAAACTAAAAGAAAAAGAAAAGCATGTATTCCAAAGAAAGTTTGAAATCGTCCTGAAAGAAACAGAAATCACATTGAGAAGAGGAGAGAAGTGTGACTGTAGCTTGAGATCAGAAATGGCTCTTGGGATGGAACATTGTATTTGGCTCAGAGATACTTGCTAATCAAGATAGAAAAGGAAACAGCATATGTTACAGAAGCTCAAGGAGGAGGTCATCTATCTGGTGTCTTTGAATAAAGGGCCACCAGGAATTAGATCTGAAATTGCCTTTGAAGAATGAGTAATATTTGAAAAGTAGATGGGATTTTTGAGAAAAGAAAGACTTGAATAAAAATGGTGAGGCAGAGCGGCACCTCTGAGCCACCTCAGTCAGTTAAGTATCTGACTCTTGGTCTCAGTTCAGGTCTTGATCTCAGGGTTGTGAGTTTGAGTCCCATGCTGGACATGGATCCTACTTTAAAAAAAAAAAAAGTATGACAAATAAGAGACACTCACTGCTCACTGACTGAGCACAGGGATGCTTAGATCAGAACGCAGACCCATTTGATTAGGATGGAGGACACATGGGGAATAAAGGGTAGCAAGAGTGGTCAAGAATCAGAGGCTGCAGGGCAGGAGAAAGGCTCAAAGACAAATGGAGGAGTGACAGGAAGATTATTCTGGTTGAGGACAACATGGTTAAGTCTGGAAGTGGGATTCTTAGGAGCTTACGGTAGACGGGCCTGGGAAAAAGGTGCCACGGGGCTTACCAAGGTCACAAGGATAGAATGACGATGACTGCTATGCTGTGCGATGCACTCAGAGAAAACAATTCAAGATGCTTCAGTGTCTGAAGCCTCAGTGATCAGATGGATGTGATAGGAGTGTATCTGTCTCATTAGACAAATCATTATTTCAGACATGGAGCTTTGAGAGTCAGGTAGTGATGGGCACATCAGACAGTCTCTCGGGCATCTCAACTATGTGGGACTGCACCTCAGTAGCTACATGGACCCAGGATAGCTGCAGTGTTATGATCTCTGAGAACATTGAGAAAAAAAGCACAGTGACTTGAGGGGGACTGAAAGATTGCCTGCACTTAAAAGACATAGCACTTTTCTAGGCCTGTTGTAACCAAGGACCATAAAATAAATGTCCTAAACAACAGAAACAGATTTTCTCTCAGTTCTTGAGGCTGGAAGTCCAAGATCATATTGGTTTCTCCTGAGCCCACTGTCCTTGGCTGGTTGTCATGTGGCCTTGCCTCTGTATATGTCTGTGGCCCAGTCTCCTCTTCTTATAAGAACACAAGTTATTTGGGATTAGGGCCCACCTGTATGACCTCATTTCAAACTTAATAACTGTTTAAAATCCTTTCTCCAAATACAGTCATATTCTGAGGTACTAGGGATAAGGACTTCAATATATGAATTTTAAAGGTACACAATTCAACTTAGGAGGTAAGAGAACTCCTAAATGGGAAAAGGAGCACTAAAGCTTTAACAGAAGGAAAGGACCAGAGAAATGTACACTCGTCTTTTTGTTTGTATTTTAAGTGGTACCAGAACTGGCATTCTCTGAGATCTTGGCCAATTAAACATGTCTCATTATATAATATCATTGCAAAGTTAATTTTTAACATCACGTTTTTTCTCAGTTCTGCATGCCATGGAGCAGAGTGCTTGCACTGAGCCAAGAATGACCTAAATAGACTGGCATGGGAAGATGGCAGAGTAGGAGGATCCTGAGCTCACCTCCTCTCACAGACACATCAAGCCTTCAACTACATGTAGTGCAACTCAGTCTGAAAATGACCTAAACACTAGGAGAACAGCTCTCCCGCAACTAAAGATACAAAGAAAAAGCCACATTGAAAAAGGTAGGAGGGACAGGGACATGGTGGAGACCTAAACCCTCAGTGCTGCAGTCCACAAGCAGAAGGGTTATCACAGGTGTGGAGATCCTATCTGAGGAGCAGGGGTATCATCCCGCCCTGGGGATCTATACCAGGAACATAAGCCTCCATGATGTCTGGCTTCAGTAAGAGTAGACCTTAACTCTAGGAGAGCCTCAGGACTGTGAAACTGAGAAACTGCTCTTAAAGGGCCAGTGTATAATAGCACTGACTCTAGGACTCAGCACAGAGGCAGCAGTTTGAAAAGTGTGTTGTATGAGAAAGAGGTTTAATTGGTTTTAGGACATGTGCCAGAAGGGCAGTGATCCATGGGAATTTTGCGTAGGAACATAAGTGTTGCCAGGTGCCGTATTTCTTGCTCTCTTTTAGCTTAGCTGGCGCAATGCTGGTGGAAGCCAGTTCTGATTCTCTCCATCTACCTTGCCAGCACCATTTGCCTCATGTTGTGTAGCCCCTGTGGGCTCAACTCCCACCTGCCATACATGGTGGGCAGACTTGGTAGAGACCAACTATCCCCCAAAGCAACTACCACCCCATTATATGTGGCAGGCAGCCCTGGCCAAGACCACCAAAGTGCTTTCTATCCTAGGGAGGGTAGGGGCTGGCCCTGCCCATCAGCAGGCCCACATAGTTGTGGCCAGGCCTCTCATCCAGCTGTACTGGAGGTTAACCCCATCCACCAGCATGTCAGCTGCAACTGCAGCGGGCCTTCCAGCCAGCCCTGCCCACCAGTGTCATTGCTATAGTCATAGCTGGTCATTAATGAGAGCTGGGCCAGGGCCCAGCTTTGCCCACGGTGTTTACAGCAATCATGGTCCAGCCACAACAGAAAGGTGCATGCAGCCCACACAGAGGACAGCCCCAGATCACCTGATTCTGATGAATGGGGGGGATGCACTAGAGAGCCCAACGGAAAGACCTTCATGTTAGGCCACTTCTTTCAAGACCAGGAGACCTAGCTGACCTACCTAATAGAAACAAACACAGAGAGACAAAATGCAAAGACAGAGGACTATGTTCTGTATGGAAAAAACATAACAGCACATCAGAAAAAGAACTAGATGAAATGGAGAAAAGCAATCTATCTGATAAAGAATCCAAATTAATGGTCATAAAGAAGCTCATCTGGCTTGAGAAAGGAGTGGAAGAACTAAAACTTCAAAACGATAAAATATTTAAAAAGAACCTATCAGCACTGAAGAATACAAAAACTGAAATGAAAAAATACACCAGGTGAACTTAATAGCAAATTAGAGAATGAAGGAGAGTGGATCAACCCTCTGGAAGATGGAGTGATGGAAATCATTGGAGATGAATAGTAAAAAGAAAAAAGAACTTGAAAAATGAGGCTAGGTTAAGGGACCACTAGGACAACATCACACATATTAACATTTGCATTCTAAATGCCTCAGAAGGAAAAGTTGGAGAGAAAGGGGCAGAAAACTCACATTGAGAGATAATAACTAATTTGGGGAAGAAAACACATCCAGGTCCAGGAAGCAAGGAGAGCTCCAAAAATATGAACCCAAGGAAGTCCCCACCAAGACACATAATAATTAAAATGGCAAAAAGTAAAGACAAAAAGGGAACCTTAAAGACACAAAAGAAAAGCAACTGTTATATACAAGAGAATGCCCGCAGATTATCAGCTGATGTTTTTTAGGAGAAATTTTGCAGACCAGATGATATAGTCAAAGTGTTGAAAGGAAAAACCTACAACAAAGATTTCTATTTGGCAAGTTTATCTTTCAGATATCACAGAAATAAAACTTAAAGGAATTCATTACCACTAACCTGTCCTAAAAGAAATGTTAAAGAGGACTTTTTAAAACAGAAAAGGGCATAATTAGAAGAGAATGGTGAAAGAAACAATTTCACTAGAAAAAGCAAAAATAGAGTAAAGGTAGTAGGTCAATCATTTATTAAGCTAGTATGAAGGTTAAAAAGACAAAAGTGGTAAAAATCAACTATATCTACAGTAACTAAGAAATACACAGAATAAAAAGCTGTAAAATAGCATATGTCATACACATAAAAGGTGAAAAGGGGGTAAAAATGTGGTGCTTTCTTAATGTGTTCAAACATCAACTACTATAAACTTAAAATAGATTATCTACAGGATGTTAAATATGATCCTCATGGTAACCACAAACCAAAATACCCATAAAGTTACACAAAATATAAAGAGTAAAGTATCCAAGCTAACACTAGGGAAAGTAGTCAGGTCACAAGGGAAGAGAGCAAAGAAGAAAAAAGGAATGGAGAAGAATTACAAAAAACAGCCAGAAAACAATTAACAAAATCATAGTGAGTACCCATCTATCAATAATTACTTTAAATGTAAGTATACTAGAGTTGGTTGAGCGACTACCTTTGGCTCCAGTAATGATGCTGGAATCCCGGGATCGAGTCCCGCATCGGGCCTCCAGCTCCACGGGGACTCTGCTTCTCCCTCTGACCTTCTCCCCTCTCATGCTTTCTCTCTCTCAAATGAATAAATGAAATCTTTAAAAAAAAAAAAAATGGACTAAATGCTCCAATGAAAAAATAAAGGGTTATTGAATAAAAAAGCAAGATCCACCCATACCCTGGGCACAAGAAACTCACTTCAGACCTAAAGATAGGGACTGAAAGTGAAGTGATGGAAAAAGATATTCAAAATAAGGGGTAGCAGTACTTATATCAGACAAAATCGTCTTTAAAACTAAGACTGTAGGGCGCCTGGGTGGCTCAGAGGGTTAAGCCTCTGCCTTCAGCTCAGGTCATGGTCTCAGGGTCCTGGGATCAAGGCCCGCATGGGGCTCTCTGCTCAGCAGGGAGCCTGCTTCCTCCTCTCTCTCTGTCTGCCTCTCTGCCTACTTGTGATCCCTCTGTCAAATAAGTAAATAAAAAAAAAAAAAAAAGAAACCAACTAAGACTTAACAAGAGAGGAAGAAGGATATTACATAATGATAAAGGGATCATTCCAACCAAAGGATATAACAATCTTAAACACCTAAGCACCCAACATAAAACACCTAAATATAAAAAGCAGATATTAACAGACATAAACGGAGAAATTAAAATAACATAGTAATACTATGGGGCTTTAACATCCCATTTGCATCAACAGATAGATCGTCCTGACAGAAAATCAATGAGGAAAAAAATGGCTTTGAATGACATATCAGACTAGATGGACATAGCAGATATATACAGAACATTCCATCAAACATAACAGAATACACATTGTTCTCAACTGCACTTGGAACATTCTTTTTAAAAAATATATATATTTATTTATTTGTTTGTTTGTTTGTTTGACAGAGAGAGAGAGAGATCACAAGTAGGCAGAGAGGCAGGCAGAGGGAGAGGAGAAAGCAGGCTCCCCGCCAAGCAGAGAGCCCGATGTGGGCCTCAATCCCAGGACCCTGAGATCATGACCTGAGCAGAAGGCAGAGACTTTAACCCAGTGAGCCACCCAGGTGCCCCACTTGGAACATTCTTCAGGATAGACTGCATTTTAGGCCACAAAGCACATCTTAACAAATTCAAGTAGATTAAAGTCACATCGAGCATCATTTCCAACCACAACTGCATGAAACTAGAAACTAGAAGAAAAAACAAACACTTGGATGCTAAACAGCATGCTATTAAACAAGTAATATGTCAACAAAGATAACATGGAGGAAATCAAAAAATAATCTTGAGGGGCGCCTGGGTGGCTCAGTTGGTTAAGCCACTGCCTTCGGCTCAGGTCATGATCCCGGAGACCTGGGATCGAGTCCCACATCAGGAAGGCTGCTTCTCCCTCTCTCACTCCCCCTGCTTGTGTTCCCTCTCTGGCTGTGTTTCTCTCTGACAAATAAATAAAATCTTTTAAAAAAAAAATAATAATCTTGAGACAAACGAAAATAGAAACACAACAGTTCAAAATCTTTAGGACACAACAAAAGTAACTCTAAGAATGACAGAGAAATACAGGTCTACCACAAGAAACAAGAAAAATATCAGATAGTGTATCCTTAGACCTTAATAAACTAGGAAAAGAAAATAAATAAAACAGAGTTAGTAGAAAGAAAATTATAAAGATCAGAATAAAAATAAATGAAACAGAGACCAGAAAACCCAGAAATGATCAATGAAACAAAGTGCTAGTTTTTTTTAAAAGATCAGCAAAACTAATAAGGCTTTAGCTAAACCCATCAAGGAAAAAAGGAGAGAAAGTGGACTCAAATTCAGAAATGAAAGAAGTTACAACCAACACCCCAGAAATATGAAAAGTTTATGAGAGACTACTAAAATAAATTATATGCCAACAAACTGGACAACCTAGAAAAAGCAGATAAATTTCTAGAAACATTCAATCTGTCTAAACTGCATTAGGTAGAAACAGAAAACCTGAATAGAATAATAACTAGTAATAAAATTGAACTACTTATTAAAAAAAGAATCCCAACAAAATAAAGTCCAAGAACAGATGGTTTCACATGTGAATTCTACCAAATGTGCAAAGAAGAGTTAATACCGATTATTCTCAAATTATTCCAAGAAATGAAGAGGAAGGAATGTTTCCAAATTCATTTTACAAGGCCAGCATTACCCAAAACCAGACAAGGACACTACAGAAAAAGAAAAGTACAGGGCAAGATACCTATGAACATAAATGCAAACATCCTGAACAAAATATTAACAAACCAAACTCAATAATACATTAAAAGCATTATTCAACATGATCAGGTGGGATTTATTCCAGGGAGGCAAAGATGGTTCGACAACCATAAATCACAGGATAAAATTAACAAAGGATAAAAATTATATGACCATCTCATTAACAGGATAAAAATCATATCTCAATGGATGCAGAAAAAGTATATGACAAAATTCAACATCCATTTATGATTAAAACTCTCAACAAAGTGGTTTTGGAGGGAACATACTTCAACATAATAAAGGCCACATATGGAAAACCCAGAGCTAATATCGTACTCCAAGATAAAAGCTGAAAGCTGGTTCTTTAATAACCGGAACAAGACAAGGTATGCCTACCCTCACCACTTTTATTCAAACTTCTTCTAGACATTTCTAACCACAGCATTTAGAAAAAAAAAAAAAGGAAAGAAAAGGCATCCAGTTTGGTAAGGAAGAAGGAAAACTGCATCAGTTTATAGAGCACATGATACTACCCAGAGAAAATCCTAAAGAGTCCACCAAAAAACTATTATAAGTAATAAATGAATTCAGTACAGTTGTGGGAAACAAAATTAACATACAGGAATCACTTGCATTTCTATACACTAATAACAAATTAGCAGAAAGAGAAATCAGAAATCAGGTCAACAATTTCATTTATAATTGCACCCAAAAGAATAAAATAGGAATAAATTTAACCAAGGAGGTAAAAGATTTGCACTCTGAGAAATATGAAACTTTGATTTTTTTATTATGTTATGTTAGTCACCATACAGCACACCATTAGTTTTTGATGTAGTGTTCCGTGACTCATTGTTTGCATATAACACCCAGTGCTCCATGCAGTCCGTGCCCTCCTGAATACCCATCACCAGGCTCACCCATCCCCCCACACCACTCCCTTCTAAAACCCTCAGTTTGTTTCCTGCAGTCCATGGTCTCTCATAGTTCATCTCCCACTCTGATTCCACCCCCCTTCATTTTTTCCATTCCTTCTCCTAATGTCCTCCATGCTATTCTTTATATTCCACAAATAAGTGAAACCATATGAAAATTGACTTTCTCTGCTTGACTTATTTCACTTAGCATAATCTCCTCCAGTCCCATCCATGTTGATGCAAAATTTGGGTATTCATCCTTTCTGATGGCTGAGTAATATTGCACTGTATATACTGACCACATTTTCTTTATCAATAGCCAAACTGGAAAGAGCCAAGGTCCCCTTCAACAGACAAAAGGATGAAACTTTGATTTAAAGAATTGAAGACAGGGGCACCTGGGTGGCTCAGTTGGTTAAGCAACTGCCTTCAGCTCAGGTCATGACCCTGAAGTCCCAGGATTGAGTCCCACATCAGGCTCCCTGCTCAACAGGGGGTCTGCGTCTCCCTCTGACCTTCCCCATCTCATGCTTTCTCTCACTCTCTCTCAAATAAATAAAATCTTCCAAAAAATTGAAGATAACGCAAACAAATAGAAATCTACCCCATCCTCATGGATTAGAAGGATAACATTGCTAAAAATCCATACCACCCAAAGCAATCTATAGATTCAATGCAATTCCTAATAAAATATCAATAGCATTTTTCACAGAAGTAGAACAAATTTGTATCCAACTACCAAAGACTTCAATTAGCCAATGCAATCTTGCTAAAGAACAAAGATGGAGGTCTCACAATTGTAGATCTCAGGATATACTACAAAACTTCAGTCATCACAACAGTATGATACTGGCACACAAAAATTGACAGATAAATGGAACAGAGCCCCAACACAGGTACACACTTATACGGTCAGTTAATCTCTGACAAAGACAAGAAATGACCACTTTCTTAAACCATACACAAAAATAAACTCAGAATGCATTAAACACTGAAATGTGAGACCTGAAACCATAACTCTCCCAGAAGAGAACACAGTTAGTAATTTCTTTGACCTCAGCCACAGCATCATTTTTCTAGGTATGTCTTCTAAAACAAGGAAAACAAAAGCAAAACTGAACTTTTGGGACTACACCAAAATAGAAAGCTTCTGCAAGGAAAGAAAACCATAACAGTTTGGCTATTGATAAAGAAGATGTGGTCTATATATACAGTGCAATATTACTCAGCCATCAGAAAGGATGAATACCCAAATTTTGCATCAACGTGGATGGGACTGGAGGAGATTATGCTAAGTGAAATAAGTCTACTGAATGGGAGAAGATATTTGCAAATGATATAGCCAATAATGGGTTAATATCCAAAATATATAAGGAACTCCTACAACACCAATAAAACAATTGGATTTAAAAAATAAAGTAGGACACAGAAACCTGAATGCCGGGGCGCCTGGGTGGCTCAGTTGGTTAAGCAACTGCCTTCGGCTCAGGTCATAATCCTGGAGACCAGGAATCAAGTCCCACATCGGGCTCCCTGCTGGGCAGGAAGCCTGCTTCTCCCTCTCTCACTCCCCCTGCTTGTGTTCCCTCTCTGGCTGTGTTTCTGTCAAATAAATAAAATCTTATAAAAAAAAAAAAAAAAAGAAACCTGAATGCTATTTTTCCAAAAAAGTCATATCCAGATGGCCAACAGGCATGTAGAAAGATGCTAAACATCATAATTATCAGGGAAATGCAAATCAAAACCACAATGAGCCATCTATCACTTTACAGGTATCAGAATGGCTAGTAGCAAAAAGATAATAAATAAGAAATACTGGCAGGGATGTAGGAAAAAAGTAACCCTCCTGCACCGTTAGTGGGAACATAAGGGCAGCCACTGTGGAAAACAGTATGGTGGTTCCTTAGAAAGTTAAAAATAAACTACCATATGATCCAATAATTTTGCTTTGGGGCATTTACCCAAATAAAATGAAAACACTAATTGGAAAAGAGAGATATAGTCACTCCTATGCTTATGGCAGCATTATTTACAATAGTCAAAATATGGAAGCAACCTAAGTGTTCATCAGTAGATGAATGGATAAAGAAGTAGTATATCTATATACAATGGAATACTATTCAGCCATAAAAAGATGAGATCTTGCCTTCTGCAAAAATATGATGGACCCAGCATGTATTATGCTAAGTAAAATCGGACAGAAAGATAAATACTACATGATTTCACTTATATGTAGAATCTAAAAAACAAGGGAACAAGTAAAAACAAAAATATAGGAAACAAACTTACTAGAGAGGGGAGAGAATTGGGGGGAGGCAAAATTGGTGAAGGAGATTAAGAGGTACACACCTCTGTTATAAAGTAAGTCATGGGAATATAATGTACTGCTTTGGGACCACAGTCAATAATACTGTAATAATTTTGCATGGTGAGAAATGGTAACTAGACTCATGGGAATCATTTTGTAATGTTTAAGAATATGTCATCACTATAATACACACCTAAAGCTAATAGGATATTTTATGTCAATTATACTTCAATAAAAAGAAGAATGAAAAGTGTGTGTCTCGAGAAATGAAAGGAAGGAAGCATCAGTGGAATGGGATGAATAAGGAAATTCTTGTGAAATATAACCCATAACTATATCATAT
The DNA here is from genome assembly GCA_004023965.1 of Spilogale gracilis. Classification (NCBI taxonomy): domain Eukaryota; kingdom Metazoa; phylum Chordata; class Mammalia; order Carnivora; family Mephitidae; genus Spilogale; species Spilogale gracilis. The sequence goes on from PITA01007390.1 coordinate 29,817, forward strand.
ATCATATCTATATATGGTGCCATATACAACATATTCTCCATTTATCCTAGAAAAACCATACAGTATTCAATCCATTCTTTATTTCAATTTCAAATTATTTATTCCAGCTCATACAAAATCTGAAGGGCCCAAAGATTTGGAATAAGCTTTTCTTACCTAGTCAACTCATCCTATAAGCTCTTGGCTATTGGACCTTCTGGAGTATGACAGGCTACTCCCTAGCAAGGGGTAGAGAACATTCCCAGGGGAGTCATCCATCCTTCCCCTCCCCTGGGGTTCCTAAATCCTTCTGAAACCCTTTTAGTTCCCTCATGCCAAAGCCCTGTCTCTTTCTGTATAGCATTTCAGTGTGAGTTATCATCTCAGCAACATCTGAGTTAAGCTAGCATGTTCATTTCCCTGCTAGCTTTGAGTCATATCACAAAAGGTGACAGAGGAGGAGGAGAGGAAAAACCAAGCCTTGTCCAAAAATTATTATGATCCCAGGCTTTGAAAAGGTGTTCCAGGTTAATAAAGTACATTTTGCCTACGGGGACAAATAATGTACACTCAGTCTATCCAGAAATACGGGGCTCTTGTAGACAGGCATTTCTAATTTTTAATTTTCTTGTATTTTGAAATTCCACTGCTTCCAATGTGTTATCTGAACATCTTTTAAAAATAGAAATATATATAAAAATGAACTAAAATCTTGTCTTTTAAAAATGGCCTCAGAAAGTTGGTAGTGAACATAGGAATTTATTATCTGGACTCTAGAGCAAGAACAATGCAATGAAAATTGCAGAGACTTTTTTTGCTCTCGAAGAGGAGTAAGAAAGAGTGGCGGTAACACCTGCACATCTAACGCAAAAGCTCCATTATTCTACTAGAAATCAGGAAGCATCTTTTCTTTTGCAAACAATTTAAGTCACGTTTAACAAAATCATCATGGATACAGATGAAAATCCCATCTCATTTTAGACAGAAATTATTAAGACATAAGCACTTTCTGCTGCTGCTCGTCAGGCACTACTCCGGAATCTGTTATCTCCAATTTGGCAATGTCTTTCTTATCTAACTGAGGTTCGTGTTCAAGCTGAGCCCTTCCTCTCCGGTCTTAACCACCTCCGATTAGCCAAGACACAATGCAGGCAGAGCCCATCACCCCTGGGACGGCTGTGATGCATCAGATCAGCAGCTTTGCCCATTCCTCTTCTCCCTTCTCACCATTTTTACCTCTCATTCTATCTTCAATTCTCAGTGCAACGACCCCACCCAAACAAGTGCATTTACATACCACATATCCTTCATTTGAATCTACTTCTAAAATTCTTCTCTGCTGTTCCCCCAGTTTATATGCCCTCCCCTGCCTCCCTACCCATCACAGTCTGTCCTATGTGTATCACAGTAAATTCAGGGTGGGAAACCCAACCATAAGAAAACAAGGGAGGGAAGAATGAAATGGTCTTCAAAATTCTAAAGTAGAAAGAACTTTTAACTGTAGGAGAAGAAGCCACAGTTGATTATAAGACATTTTAATATTTCAATACGACTTTAAAATGAAGTGCTAATAAAAAGCTATGTAAAAATACCAACACATGTCAAGACAATTTTAAAAGAAAAAATATAGCTGCTAAAGAGTAATATATGAACATATTAATTATTCAGTATCATTAGTAATTTGAAGAAATATTGGCTTAAGTCATGGGATGCAATATTTTATTAAATTGTCATATTTTAATATGTCATCAGAGATTTGGTCTGATGATAATAGTACTTTTATATCTTGCTGACAGCATTATGATTTAATATAGATCTCTTGAAAAGCTATTTGGCTTATACATTAAAGGTTAAGAATGGATTCACGCCTTTGACTCAATGATTCCATTACAAGAAATTATCCTACAGTAACAATACAGTCTCTTCAATAAATGGTGGTGGGAAAAATGGACAGTCATAAGCAAAAGAATGAAACTGAGCTACTATCTTACACCACACACAAAAATCAACTCAAAATGGATTAGGGACTTAACCTTAATACCTGAAATCATAAAACTCCTAGAAGAAAATACAAGGAGTAAGCTCTTTTACATCAGTCTTGGCAATGATTGGGGACCGCAGGGGGAGGGGGGATTTCAAACCAAAAGCAAAAATAAACAAGTAGAACTACATTAAACTAAATAGCTTCTGTACGGCAAAGATCATCCATCAACAAAATGAAAAGACAACCTGTGGGAGAAAATATTTGTAAGACATTTATCTGATAAGGAATTAATATCCAACATATATAAAGAACTCATACAATAGAAAAATAGGATTTAAAAATGGGCAGAGGATCTGCATAGACATTTTTGCAAAGAAGAAATACAGATGTACAACAGATGCATGTTCTTGATTAGATGATACTGAGCAAAACCACAATGAGATTATCACTTCGCACCTTAGAAAGACTAGTTTCAAAAAGACAATCACAAGTGTTGGGAAGGACGTGAAGAAAAGGAACCCTCGCATACACTGTTGGTGGGAATATAAATATAACAGTCACTATAGAAAACAGTGGAGGTTCCTCAGAAAATTAAAAACGTAACACCATATACTCCAGCAATCCCACTTCTGAGTATATAACCAAAGGCAACGAAATCACTATTATCTTTAAAGATTTTTATTTATTCAACAGAAACACAGCGAGAGAGGGAACACAAGCAGGAGGAGTGAGAGAGGGAGAAGCAGGCTCCCCACAGAGCAGGAAGCCCCATGTGGGGGCTCAATCCCGGGACTCCAGGATCATGACCTAAGCTGAAGGCAGGCGCTTAATGACTGAGCCACCCAGGTATCCCTGAAATCACTATTTTGAAAAGACATCTGCATCCCACGGTTGACTGCAGCATTATTTACACTAGCCAAGCAACCTAAATGTGCACTGATGAATGAGTATTAAGGAAAATGTGATACACATGCAAAAACGCTGGAATATTATTCATATACATAAAAGAAAATCCTGCCATTTCCAACAACATGAATGGACTTTGAGGGCATTATGCTAAATAAAATAAAATCACACAAGGAAAGACAATTCTATAATCTTGGTTACCTGTGGAATTAAAAAAAAAATTGAGCTCACATTGATAGATCTTGAAGATGTTATTTTAAGTTGGGTGTGTCAAAGACAAATACTGTATGGCATTATTCACATGTAGAATTTTAAAAAACTAAAAAAAAAAACCAAAAAACAGTAAAATGGTAATTACCAGGGAAGAGGAGTAGGAAGAGAGTTAAGACAGATGTTTTTAAGGGTACAAACTTGGAATGAATAGCAAGTAAGTCCTAGAGATCTAATGCACAGTAAACGTAAGCAGTATTATAATTATCAAACTTACTAGGAGAATAGAACTTAATCATGCCAACCCTTAAGAGGAAATAATTATATAATATGAGAGCTGCTAATTATTGCTTCAGTGGCAATCATATTATAATATATAAATGTATATTAACATATTGTACCCCTTAAATATTTATAAAATGTTGTATGTCAGGTGTTCAACTTAAAAAAGATATTCAACTTAAAAAAACAGAAAGACTGGTGGTTGCCCAAGGTGTGGGGGATTGGCAAAAGGAGTGATGGTGGGCAGAATGGGCGATGGTGGGCAAAACTCAAAGTTTATAAGATAAATAAGTCCAGGGGATATAATAGACAGCATGGCAACTATGATCAACAATACTATACTACATAGTCATACTATACTGCATATCTCAAGTGCTTTTACACTTTTTATTTATAAATTTTGGAATCCTACTCAGCCATATGAATCTTATACTGACCTCTCCTCTGTTTCAACCATTTATGCCCTCTTTTCTATAGTAGGCCTCTGACACTGAACTTATTCAGTGTCATGCTCTCATTTACCTGCTTAATAGAAAATTCTTAATGTTTCACTTTTTTTTTTAAGATTTTATTTATTTATTTGACAGAGAAACACAGGGAGAGAGGGAACACAACAGAGGAAGTGAGAGAGGGAGAAGCAGGCTTCCTGCTGAGCAGAGAGCCCGATGTGGGCCTCGATCCCAGGTCTCCGGGATCATAACCTGAGCTGAAGGCAGTCACTTAACCAACTGAGCCACCCAGGCGCCCCAAAGTTTCACTTGTAAACCAAAGCAGGAGCTCAAGGACTGTCAGCCCTGTAAGAAGAAAACATCTGTAATCATGCTGGAAAAGAGACAAACCCCTGCTGTGTTCTTAGAAAGACTGTACTTTTCTTCTTCTCCTAAAGTGAGGCTTTTTTGGTTGAAGGATATTGAAATCTGAAGCTTCCCAGAAAGTTAGAAAGTTTTTCAGAAAATATTTAAAACCCTCCATCAGAACACATTATCTTCTCCTGTAGACTCATTGCTGCTCAACTTGGATAGAGAACCCTGGGCCTTCCTGAGAACTTTCCAGCCTAGATCCGGTTTGTTAGTTTCCAAAAAGAACAAAATCACCACAACTAGAGCAAGAAAAAACAAACAAACAAACAAACCACCAACAGCGAGGTAGATCAAGAAGCCACAGGTGAACCAGGACAGGCTGTAGCTCCTGGCACCTGAGCCAGACCATAAAAGCTGTTGTCCCAGCTCCCTCTCCTAAAAGAGAGATCAATCCCCAAACCAGGCTATTTGATCACCAGTAAAAGCAGCACAAAGCTAACAGAGCTCTTCCTAAGCGAGAAGAGTTACAGCTTCCAGGAGTGAAATAACTAGTAACTTATTATTTGTCATTGGTCCCAGCAAAATCTTACAGCCCAATTAAGAACAAACGTATTGCCTACTTTTTACAAAGGGCAATGTGATGGCTAATGTTATGTGTCAATTTGGCTAGGCCTCAGTTCCTTGGTCATTCCTAGCCTAAATAACACTGTGAATATATTTTAGGTGAGATTAACATTTAAATCAGTAGACTTGGAGTAAAGTAGATGACCCTCTGTAATGTGGAGTGGCCTCACCTAAGCAGCTGAGGTCCTTAGTAGAAGAAAGATGTAGGTCCCCAAGGAGGAGGGAATTTTGTCTCCAGATTGGTTTCACACTCAAGAACGCTCCCTGGATCTCCTCTCCTGCAGACTTGTCACAGCCTCCACAAACACGAGCCATTTCCTTCAGAGAAATCTCTGCATCTATGTGTATACACACACTCACTCTTTCACTCACTCCCTGATTCTATTTCTGCGGAGACTTCTAATACAGGAAAGAAAAATCTGGTCCTTCTTTTTGCTGTGTTGATTCTCTTTTACTGAAAATTCCTTTTTTCAAATTGGACATAAGCATTTAAAAGCAGAACCCAGTGTTAATGTTTCCCTGTGTTCTTTATAGAATGAAGAAAGAACATTGAATGTAGTAGGTATTCAACAAATATTTGATTACTCAATTTGAATAAAGAGCCAGATGATAACCTAATACTGCCTGGGCAGCAATCTGTTGAGGTCTTTTTTTTTTTTTTTAATTAACTGTTTGACGTGACAAGACTGCTTACTTCAGTTCTTGCTCCATTGTTATCCTTTTAGAGCACCAAACCTAATTAATGTCGAGGCAGAGTCTCGTTCAAATTCTGGGTCATTGCTACAGATTGAAATGTGGGTGAAGAAAAGCAACTCAAAGTTATCCTCTAGCTAGAAAGTGGGTAAAGGTAGCTCTTCTTTGGTCATGATAATCTGGAGCTTATATGGGGTACTACAGGAGGTCAGATGTGGGGCCAAAGGCTAACGCAGCCATCCCAAGTGCCTGATTAGGCCTGACGCCTGTGTCCCAGCTTTCCTAGATAGAAGGACACAATGTACAGCCTGACCAAAGAAGAGAACAGAAGCTGACCTCCTAGGTCCAGAGAACAAGACATCTGTGGGGTCCTCTGACCAAGAAAGCAGGCTTATATTTACTTTCTGCATCTCAATTTAAAGTGAATTTTAATCACATTGGAAAAAAATGTTTTGCATATTTTAATGTTAATATTAATACCAAGCTACCTCTAATAGAATTTAATAAAACATCCTTGCTTCTAAATTTCATACCTGTTTGAGGGTTAACAGATTAAAAACAGACTAAAAATTGTACTACTGTTAGGCTGATAACAGACCAAGATATTTATTTTCTCCTTTGCTTCCGTTAGGATTTTCTGAAAGGCACACCACTGGATGTGTTTCACTGACTCATCCGATACTTCTTCCTCACTTCCATACATATTCGCTGTAATCTGTAGCAATGACATTTGTGTAAAACAGCTTTTAGCGGTTGTACCTGAGTTAAAGTACAAAGTACGTTTATCATCAAGGCACTCCTTCTTTGGAGGACTTTTTATTGTTACTGCTACATAATCACGTCTAATGGCTCCACTAAGAACGCTGGATTGAAGTCTTCCGGTAGTTACCACATTTTCCCGGAGCCCCAGGACTTGAAAAATGCAAACAAATGATCTCATATTTTCCCTATGAGATTTGAAACTGAAGCGTTGATCATTTAGCCAAAATAAAATTCAGTGAAATCATATTTTTATGTGAAGGAAAGGGTAAACTGCATAAGTACAATAACATTCAACTCATCTTAAATTCTGCATTTTCATTTGTGTGATATGTTTGCTTCGACCTGCTCTGAAAAATCGTGTTGTTTCTCTTCCTACAATGACAAATATTAATCAAACTTGCCGTTATTATCTAGCACTGATTAAACACCCACATCCCGACACAGCAAATCTGCTTGCTTCTCTACATGTGCTTTCCATCTTAACACATATATAGGGGACCTTTTATCAGAGATATTTACCCGTAGAGCCTTTCTATACATATTCTCCACACGAAAGCCCCTTTATATGAAGCACCTGTCAATGTATTATGGGACAGAATGTACAACAGGGTATTTTATAAAAACCAATGGTCACCATATAAATGAGACACTTCATTATGCTTCTCTACCATTTGGTCTTCACAAAGGAGTCAGGAAAGACTATTTCATTTTTAGGCGATAATTATTGGATGTTTTGATTGACCAATAATGACACTTCTAATATGGCTCCATAATGTTAGGAGACTGTAAAATTTGGTGCATGGAAATTAAAACACCTTAATCGTCAATGTTTCCTCTAAACCCTTTCATACTAACAAAATGATCGTTATTTTCTTTGAATATTAGGAAAAATCGTATTTCTCTTTCAGAATATGCTCATGTTCTCAGTGCTATCCATTAGTTCTTTCTCCTTGTCTGACTGCAACACAGATCTCTTAAAAGCTGAATCTGAACATGGCTCTTAACAACAACAACAACAAAAAAAAAAAAAAAAAAAAAACCTCTGTCATTTTATTACTAGTTCCTGTTCATTACTTGTCTTCTTGATGCAAATGTTATCTGTTTTTCTGATTATTAGCTCAATAAAGTTAGGCAGGGAAAATAAAAAATTTCCTTTATATGGTTATTACTTATTAGCTAGACCAGTAAAGGTCTGATTCGGTGCAATGATGTAAAGTTTTAAGGAAAGGTATTTTCTTTTAATTTCAGTTATCACTTTTTCTAGATAGTATTTGCCCAAGTAATTGAATACCTGTTCCAAATCATCCTCCAAACATTACTCTCCTCTTTCCAAAATTTCAAGAAATTATTTTGTGTCTTTTGAAGACTAGGAACATAAAGCTATTAACTACAGAAAACTCCCACGATGCCTTTTTTAAGGTAAAGAGATAACAAAGGATGTTTTGAGACAAGTTTCTCTGTTTTCAAGTTTTAGGGTGTATATTGAGCCATTTTAGTCAGTAGATATTAGTTGCCTGCCCACCACTGGCCAGATGACATGCTGGTCAATGGGATAATAGGAGAACAGATACACAGGTGCTAGAAATTTTACTGCACAAAATAAAAGCTTGAGATCAACAGTTTAAAAATGATGTAAAATTGAGAGAAGATCTGGCTTTTCCTTTAATGAGCAAAGAGCCCCTTCACATGTTTAAATCCTTAACAAAAGATGACTGATAGACGGTGAGGGGTTTAGGGTTATAGGAGAAGGAAGAGGTGGGGGCCTGGCATACTTTTGCTCCCATCTGGAGCACTTACAGCTCCTCCATGGAAATGGCATCAAAGGAGAAGAGATGTGAAGGAGTTAGGTAAATTTCCAGGATTAGTGTCAGGAACTTTCTCTAGTAAGTCATTTTCCCTATAAGGAATAAAAGGTATGCTTACTTGCTGGGAATGATAAGCAAATAGGCAAAGGGAATGTTCAAAACAGCTGCTGGGCAAACAGGAGGAAGGATTGACAAGGAAAATGTAAGTCAACCCCCCAATTTTTAAATAGCTCCACATAGTCTGAAGCCAATAGTAGACTCAAATATGCCTTAAGCCAAAATAAGTACAGGCTTCAGAAATGGAACAGGGAGTGATAAATACCATTACCCCTATATGTGTTAGCTTCTCTGGAGACACTATCATTTTTAAATGGAGCTTAAATGAGCAAACTCTCTCCTTACCAGTGGTTCTAAAAAGTGAGGGTGCACTGGCAGCATCTGGGGATCTTGTCGAAATACACTGCTAATTTGGTTTGTAGTTCAGTGCGTCTAGAGCCGGGCCTTACAACTTGCATTTCTACCAAGGTCCTAAGTTCTGTTGAGGCTGTTGGTCAGATGCCACAGCTCTCATTCAAACCCTAACCCCAGGATGAGTGTGGGCAATGGTTCGAGTCTCTAGAGCTCCAAGGTTCTAATCTCTTGCTCATTCATTGCTGATTCTGCCCGTGCCTACCGCAGTCCCTGCCAAATAACTGGCACCCAGTAACTCTTTTGAGAAGGAAGGTAAACCAGCTTTTCCTGAATGCCCTCTCTGAACGTGCCAGACACAATTCTATGAATGCAGAGAGGCACTTCCCTATACACAGAGATGTTAACTGGTTGATATAGCTCTGCGCCAAAAGTATAAATTGGTGAATTACTGACATACCCCAAACTCAACTCATGGCATTGACTTCAGAATATAATCTTAGTGCTATATAAAGATAATAAAAGGTCACAACTAAAAATGTAAACCTATAGAAACCATAGAACGTCAGAAAGTATATTATTTGCTCCCCGAAGCAGGGCATTATCTTTAGTATTTTCCCCATTTTAGAGAATATTTTAAGTAATGTACACGTAGCTACTGAGATTGGTCATCACTGGCCTGTCTTGCCAGGTCCCTGTGACAGTTTCTGTGTCTGACACGGTCACTCGGCAGCTCTGAACCAGCTGATTAGCTCTTCTCTTCTCAGCCCACCTTCTTGAGGCTCTGTGCCACCTTCCCTCCTACTTTCCCTTCTGCTTCTTTTAAAAACCCTTGCTGTCTCCCCCTCACCTGGACCTTGAAACACCGGAATGCCCCAGGGAGCTCATTTCCTGGCTGCCTCCTCCTCTCTCCCCCGATGACCTCACAGACCCAGGGCTTAGATCACACCCGCATGCGGGTATCACCCAAGTCTGCATCTCCAGCCTGGACCCAGCTCCACACTCATCTATCTAACTGCCGACTGAGCGCCGCCCTGCAATACCGCATGAGCATCCCAAATGGGACAGGTCCAAAGCAGAATCGTTAGTTGCCTTGAACCGCCTTCTCATTTCAGTAGCTATGACCCCCAAATATTAGTGGTTCGGGATGAAATCTCAGGAGTCATCTTGGACTTCTTTCATGTGCTAAGTTTCCACAACCCTTTGGATCAGTTTTTGCACCCAGATGGCTTCTGGACCAATTTCTTTGTACCACCTCCCCTGTTGCCAACCAGAGTTGAAACCGCCTTCTCTCTTCCCCTAGTTCATGGCTTGTGGCTCCATCTCATAGTTTCCACTGTCCCCTCCATCACTCCATGCCCCACAGAGTGGCTTTAGGGTGAATCAGATCTCAGGAATTCTTTTACTATAACCTGCCAGACGCTTCTCTCAACAACCAGAACAGAATGCAGTCTCCCAGCACAGGAGGCCTATAGGGCCCTACTTCTCTACTTCATCTCCTACCGCTCTCCTACCCAGCCACTCATACCTTATATCTCCTTCTTGGCCATAACAAGCTTCTCGTGCCTCTAGGCTTCCCCTCTTCATAGCTGCTGTTCCCTTTGCCTGCAGTACCCTCTGCCAACCCAGGCCTTTCTTAACCAAAGTTATCCCCTATTTATTTCCTTCATAGGACTTACTTGTAATGGTTTATAGGTTTTTTTTAATGGTTATTCATATCTGACAACTGTAATGTAAACTCCAAGCAGGCAGGGGGTTTGTATTCATCACTGCAGGATAATTTAGAGCAGTATTTAGAACATAGCACCTCACACAAGCATGTTGACGGGGTGAACTTTAAATCCGTTGTTCTCCTATGCCATGCTGATGCCTCCTCAGGTATCACTTCATAATTCGATCAGAATCTACTCCAATGTCTGCATAACAGATTGTTCTAATCAGTGATAAGTTCATAACTTGAATTCATTATTCTTGAATCCCAGAAGCCGTAATTCCAAAGACAGATGCTTGGGCTGTTTAAAAGAAGTCTCATGCCATTCTCTTGATGTTGTCCTAAATATTTAATTTTAATCCAGATCACAGACTTTGCTTTTTACTCAACATAAACTCCTTGTGACTACTAGTATTTTTCAAAATACTACAAACAAGGTCAAGTTTTTCAGTTTCTCTACAATATTCTAGATAGACTTCAACTTAAGAAGTAGTGGAAGTTTCAGGGCACCTGGGTGGCTCAGTTAGTTCAATGCCTGACTCTTGATTTCAGCCCAGGTCATGGTCTCAGGGTCATGAGATTGAGCATCGTGTCAGGCTCTGTGCTCTGCAGGGAGTCTGCTTGAGATTCTTTCCCTTTCCCTCTCCCCTACCCACCACATGTGTGTGTGCACACTCTCTCTCAAATAAATAAATCTCTAAAAAAAAAAAAAAAAAAAAATCAGAAGTTTCACTGTCATCCCACAGCCTCAGCTCAAATATATTTGACAGTGATTATATACTTCGTGGTGGTGTTCAGCATTTTGTACACCAAACTTAAGCCACAGAAAAGAAATAAAGAGGATCCATACTTCAAGCTGTTTATGAAGTTTCTTCCCCCCATATTAAATTCTGTTACTATAACTTCAAAAACCACAGGACTCTGTGCTCATCAGGTACTAAGGATATGAAACATCACTACTGTTCTTCAGATCTGGAGTTAACATAATTTTGTCACATTTCCTCCCAAGGCGAGCTAATTCTCTAGTAGAATCTTTTGTAAATCTGCAGGAATAGGAGCAAGATCCATTCATCTTAATCTAAACCAAGAAGAGACTCCCTTGTTTCCATGGCAAACTCCCTGTGTTCACAGGTTTGCATTTTCTTCTCATATTTATGTGCCACCTCTTAAAAGCCCAAGACCGGTACAAGCTTCCACTGGTTAAAATGTCCCTCATGCAGCACTAACTCCTGAAACACCAAGTGTATTGAAAGCTACTGCTGGTACCTTAGAAGTTCAATTACACAAGCGTCTACCAGAGGCCTACCTTGTACCCTCACTATGCAAGATTTTAGAGGATACAAGGTTCCTCTTGAAAATAGCCCCTCTTCCTCATCAGCCTGCTTGTAAATGGTGGGCTTTCCCAAGCACCACCATTGATGGGAACACCCCTGGGTGATTTCACCCACCACACTGATGACCTCCATCTATTTATCCCTAGCCCCATGCTCTTTTTCCAGCATTGTTCCTGCTCCCATATATCTATGGGACATGAGGATAGCCCAGCATTGCCTCCAGTACCACAAATCCAAAACCACACTCAGTACCTTCATACCTCCACTAACATACCTACTTGATCTCCTTTCTTCCTGGATGAAGATCCCAATTCACGGGATTAACGGGACTTTACTGATCCGTTTCCCCAAACTGGAAACATTTCTTCCCTGAGCTTTCTACCCGAAATAAACTGACCACTAAATCATAAATTGTAGTAAAAATATATCTCTGGTCTGACTTCTCCTTTCCATCCAGACTTGCCCATTAGAAGCATAACTTATCTCACTCTTTTGGTGTTTGTGAAATCTTGAGCATGGATGGGTCATCTGTAGACTTATTTGGTTCATCATCTTGGCCCATTTCTCCTAGTTTTACATTAGGAATAGCTCCAGCAGCAGGGAGCTGCACTGTCCAGTAGAAATGTAACATGGGACATGTGCAATTTTATATTTTTCTAGTGACGTTATACACGTAAAAAGAGACAAGTGAAATTAACTTGAAGACTATTAAAGCCAATACATATAAAATATTAAAATTTCAAACTGTAATATAAAAATGTTTAATACTGGATATTTTACATTTCTTGGTACAAAGTCTTCAAAATCAAGTGCTCGTGACCCCATGTGCCTAGTGGCTGTCATATCAGACAACCTAGATGTTGGGGTGAGCTGCAGTAGGGCTAATACTCATGTAGAAGGATATACCTCAAGCTTCAAGGAGAGATGAGGCCATGCATTAATGTACTGGCAGTGAAAAAGACTCAGCCCATAACTACACTGAAAAATAAAAAGGGGAACTATTAGCAGATTACTTATAAAGCACACGGAATAGAGTTGAGGATAAAACTACTGCCCAAATTGGGGAGATGTTTAAGGGTACAAACTTGCAACTAGAAGATGTGTAAGTTCCACAGATCTAATGCACACCATAACAAGTATAGTCAATACTATAATATATACTTCAAAACTACTAATGAACTAGCTCTTAAATGTTCTCACCACAGAAAAGAAATGGCAATTATGTGACCCAATAGAGACTTTAGCTAATGCTACAGTGGTATTCATGTTGCAATATATGTGCATCAAATTAACATGTTGCACACCTGAAACTTACACAATGTTATATACCAGTTACATCTCAATATTTAAAACAAATAACAAAAAAAAGCCCAAAATACAAAGAGAATGCACCTTCACAGGTAAAGTAAAAAATAAATAAATCCCATTAGAGATGCTCAGCTGCCCAAACACAATCAGGGGCTCAGGGGCAAGTGCATCAGTAATTCAGAAATGGTCTTCAGGAAAGGTAAGAAAGGCACCTCGACCCCATGCACATAGGCCCCCATGCAGCTGTGATACTTTTCTCCAGGTGAATGGTCCAGGAAGTATTCTCTCAACAAAGTGAAAGGTCCTCTGTTGGTTTGTCTTGGAGAGAAGCAGATGAGAACATGTCTGGGGGGTAGGGTGGGGAAGAGACAAAATGGCATTGGTTCCCAGGGTAGGGCCCTAAGTATGTATTTGGAAGTGGACACTCCAACAAGAGAGGCTGCCAGGGCTATACTGCTGGTAAGGAAACGTCCCCTCTCTCCACCTCCAAAGCAAGGCAGCTCCACTCATCCTGCCTTCCTCGGAACTGTGGACAGCAGACTACAAAATCAGAACCCACATTAATAGAAAATGTAATAGGGTTTTTCTGATTTTAGCTGACAAGATTCAGTCTTCAATCCAGTCTTTCAACATAAGTGTGAACAGACAACCAAGAATTGCCAAACTTTGAAAGAAAAAGCAACACCTTCAAAGAGAAACATCAGATTCAACCAACTGAAAACCTAACCATGAAAACACTGTTAATAGAAAAAACTAAGACAACTTAATATATAAGAATATGTAATTCCTATCCTCAAATATTCAATAATAAGAAGACAATTTTCTTTTTAATTCTCAGGAGTCAACCATATGATCAGGAAATAGACACACAGGTCTAGAGACACTGAACAGCAGAATGAATCCACTAAAAGTATGAATGTTCTGGAAAGATTCTCTAAAATATCAGTGTAAATAAACATAAGGATGGAAACAATGAGAAGTATAGAGCCAAGCATCAAACATCTGTCTGATGAGAGTTTTAGAAGAGAAAAAACTGAAGGCGAGAAAATACTGAAGAAATAAAAAGAAAATTTCCCTAAAGGACACAGCATGTGTCCAGAACATTCAGACATAAACAGACATGTCGATAAATAAAAGGTTCCAGGTTGGGGAGAGGAGTGAACACAGATGACATACACAAAGGAGTGTAGAATAAGTAAGCCAGACCCTTCAGTGATTCTTTGTGCAGAAGATGTGAGATCCATTTGCAAAAGTGCTGATGGAAATTGAACACTAGCTTGTATCTAATTCATACTTAAATTCAATATGGGAAGACAAAGGGTTCTTTGAACCAAGTTTACCAAATGAAGTCCTCTATGAAAAGATAATTAGGAAATTTCAGCAAAGGAAAACAAGGAAGAAGAGTGAGGTACTAGAAATGATACTAAAAGAAAAATCTTACTGCTAGTGTTCAAATGCCTAATTGTGTATAAAACAATAAAAAATAGCATCTCAAAAATTCTCAGATCTTTTAAAAAAATACACTAGGGTATTATCTCATTCCAAAGAAGGATCAAAGTATCATACATGGCCTGTTACTACACAGCCATGGAAATCTTCACTCTATGTGACTCAATCTGAGAATCATCTTAGCATGCCTCATTCTATTCTAAGACCTGAGCAGCTGGGGTCCCAACCGTGGGGGCCCTGCTTTAAAAGGCCCACTGTGGCCCTCCTCTGACCATGCCCCTCACAGCAGCATGATTCTGGAATTCCCCATCAAGTGCCCTGAGCCCACTTCCAGTGCCTGCCTGGCTCTTTCCTGGGTCTGCAGAAAGCCCGTGTCTTCCTACTGTCTGCCTTCCTGAGGCTGACCAGGCATCAATGTGTGTACTCCTCGGATGAAGGAAGGCCAAGGGGTGTGGCTTGCAGGGAGTGAGAAGTTACAGCAGAGCTTGGTTATCGTCCAGGTATCCAGGTGCCTGCTGGTCATGGTGTGGAACAATCCAGATGTGGAAAGACAAATGGGTAAGGCCATACAAGCTAGGACCCCTAGACCTCAAAAATATTGGAGACTGGCTTGCCCTCATCTTTGGTAGTAGAAAGAGAGGGGAGGAAGAGAGAATTCAGTAAATAAAGAAGTGAGGTCAAAAGCTGGGTTACGAATAGCACCCAACCAAACCTAGCAACTGGAGAGAAAAGAAAGGACACCTCTAAGAGGGAATGTCAGGGGGGTTCTGCAGTAAGTGACAGAAAACTCAGCTAACAGTGGCTTCAATGATTATTGCTCATATCTCAGGAGGAAGGCCTCAGGAAGGCTTCAGTGAAATCCTCAATCACCTGTCTCCTTTCCATCTTCCATTCCTATGGAAGAACTTGGTCTCTTTGGCCATTCCCTTCAGGGGCTCAGGATGAAGGCCACAGTTCTGAGGGAGGCACCTAGTCAACAGTGTCCTGAAGCAGGAAAAGAGCAAGCCTGTCTTGTATCCTTTTTATATAATATGAAAAGCCCCTAAAAATTCCTCTGTCCCCTTCTTCCTAGGTCTCATCTTCCAGAACCCATCACTGGCTAGAGAAAGTGCATTTACCATCAGTCAGGATGGACTCAGGCTGATACAAGGTCAGCCCTGACCCTTCTACAGGCCATCCAACCCTGAACCAAACATGGGCTCTGTCAGCCAGAAGAGGGGATGTGGCAGTGGAACAGACACCTCTGGGGAGAAAGGCTAGAGTGCCAAGGACTGAAACTTAGAAGAGTGGTTCTCAAAGTTGGGTCCCAGACCACCACCAGCAGCAGCACCTGGGAATTTATTAGAAAGGCAAATTCCCTGGCTTCACCTCCGATCTCTGGTATGAGAAGCTCTGGAAGTAAGGCCCAGGAGTCAGTGTTCCAACAAGTCCTCCACGAGGCTCCAAGGCACTCTGGGGTTTGAGAACTACTACCTGTCTGATTCTCCTAATAGGATGAATCTGCAAAGGAGAAGCTAGGAGGGGAACAAGTAGACAGCTGTGAAAGCAGCCCTGGTTGGGGAAGAAGAGAGTTGTCAGCAGTGTCTAATGCAATAAAGAAGCCCTAGGTTTTATGTAAAGGGCTTCTCAGAGGTAGGAAATTGGGAAATAGAACTTAAAGTGATTTCAATTCAAGCAAAGAACTTTCAGGGGAAGCCTGTACAATTTAAAGGCAGAGGGGGAAAAAAAATCCAGTGGAAAGCTAAAGATACTGGAAAAAAAGTAATACTCAGGAGAGGAGTTTCCCTGAGGACTGTCAAGAGAGATTAGACCACTCTTGCCAGTACGTGACCCGCCTGCCATGTGGGCTCTGAGCACCTGGAATGAGGCTTTGTCTGAATTGAAACATGCTGTGGATGGAAAACACACACTGGATTCCAAGCTTTAGCCTAAAAAGAAAGGACAGATGATGACCCAGTAACTATTTTGCACTGATTGCATGTCAAAATACTCTTTGATATATGGGGTTAAATAAAGTATTAAAATTAATTTCACTTTTTCATGCAGCCACTAAAACTTTTAATTACACTTGTGGCTCACACTCTATTTTCTGATAGAGAATTCTGATATACAGCAAAAGAAAGTCTAATAGGTTTGGAGAAAAACTAAGTGAAAAAGTTTAGAAGTTTCAGGTCCATGGAAGTGCCTGAGGAAAACACCACATGCAATTCTTTCAAGATGCATGTTACATTGTGTCTTAAAAATAGTGAGTGAAAAGGTTTCTGCCCCTTGGGGGGAAAAAACTTAGGAAATTATAAAGATACAAGTTATCCCATAAAAGACTGACTACAAATTTAAAACTGACAAGAAGAATTGAGTTCACTAAGTGAGGATATGATTTGGTGCTGAAATTTCTGTGTTTGAAAGTCTTCAGTAGGTTGGACTGAACTTTTGGTGGGTGAAGGAAGAAAAAGGGCCAGACGTCATCCCTTGCTTTTTTGGTTTCATGCTTGAAAGAAAAAGGTCAAGGTATAAGAATAAGATGTTGAGGTCTCCCTTGCAATATGATTTCAGAAATGTATCAAATATCTAAACCCAGAACATGTCTAGGAAGAATCTAGTACCAATGACTAAAGCAAACAGGAGGAGGGTGCTTAATGGGGACTTTTGAAAAAGGCCTCAGGTTACCTCCTGGGAAGCTATCACTCAAAAAATTCCTCCCAATCCTTAGAGCAATACAGGTGAGAGCAACGGTACTGAAAATTCTATTTATAACTCCATATTCTTAAATTCCACAAAATCTGCCACAAAGGCGTCTTTCTTAAGGAAGATTAAGCTTCAGACCTTCTGTTTCTAAAATTGTAAATGCTCTTAATTGCCTTTTCTTTGATCTTCATTTGGTTTTTTGGCCAATCTTAAGTACTTGTCTTGGCTATGAGAGGACTTCTTGTTCATTCTGCAGGGTCTTTTTGCCTCCCCCAGACTACATTCTCTTAATAATAGCATTAAATTTAATATTTAAATTAATTTTAAGTTTAATTAAACTTAAATTAATGTTTTAAAATCTCCTACTTACTCTACTTACTCTTCCCATATAACCCCATCTTCCTTATTGTCTAAAAGAATGTGAAAGGGGCAAGAATGTAACGGTGACCTCACTGGAGAATGTACTCCCATCAGATGCAAACTTTAATATCATCCTGCTGGGTTCCACATGATTTAATATGAAGAAGATGAATGACTAAGCTAGTAAGAAGAAAATTCCTTTCATTAGAACTATGAATTTAACTGCTTTGCTTTTAATGGCAAAACGCTTTTAAGAGTCAGATTTCAAATTTCCAAGAGAACTTGGAAGCAAAACACACTGAATACATTTTCAAGGTTAACAAAATAGAAAAGAATTATCAGTGTGGTTATAAATGAATAGGTGAAGGTTTTGGAACTATCGGACACATGTAAAACATACCTGGTTAGTCATCTACAACACAAATGTCATCCCCTGAACATAAACGCATTAATTTCTTATTGCTGCTATAACTGATTACCACAAATTTAGTGGCTTTAAAACAGCACAAATATGTTATTCTGCATTTGGTCATAACTCTGAAATCGGTCTCACTGTACTCAAGTCAAGGTGTTAACTGGGCTGTTTTTACTGGAGGCTCTAGGGGAAGGACCTTTCTCTTGTTTTTTCCAACTTCTGGAGGTTACCTGCATCCTTTCACTCATGGTTCCTTCCTCCATCTCTGAATCAATCTCTGAAACTCTGTTTTCCTCTCAACTTACAAGGACACTTCTAACTACACTGAGCCCACTGAGTAATCCAGGATAATCTCCTAATCTCAAAACTTTTATCATAATCCCTCCTGCAAAATCCATTTCACCATGTAAGGTAACTGCTATGGACTGAATATTTGTGCCTCCCCCCAAATTCATTGCTAAAATTCTAAGTCCCAATGTGATATTAGGGAGTGGGGCCTTTGGGAGGCTTGGATTAGTGCCCTTATAAAAGAAACTCCACACAGCTCTTTACGTCTCCTACCATGTGAGAATGCAGTGATTAGTTAATAGTCTACAACTTGAAAGAGTTCTCACCAGAACCCAACCATCCTGATCTAAGACTTCCATTTTCTAGAGCTGTTAGAAATGTTCTTTGTTTAAGCTCCTAATCTATGATATTTTTGTTATAGCAGCCTGAACTGACAGTAAAAGTCACAGATTCTGGGGATTAGGACATGGATATCTCTGGGGACCATTACTCTGTCTATGTGGTAGGGTTCTAACAATTTTACTTGCTGGAAAAGAAATGAGTAAATAAATATCAGAATTCCTTTAGGGTAAAACTCAATTTCATCTCCACTTTTGAAAGTTATTTTCTGTGGGTATAGATTTCTAGGTTGATAGTTTTTTTTCCCCTCTTTCAGTACTTTAAAGATAGATCTCAGTTACATCACTTCCATGAGAAATCTGCTGTCATTTTATCTTCATTCTTCTGTATATCATGTCTGCTTTCTTTGGCTGCTTTTAAGATTTCCTCTATTACTGGCTTTATATTATTTGATTATTATGTGCCTTGGTTTAGTTTTCCTATTTCTCATTTTTATGATATTTCTCACATTCAATAAGTTTAGTGTTATAGTTTTCATTAAGTTTCAGCCATAATTTCTTCAATAACCCCTTCAAGGACTCCAATTACACATATATTAGTCTGCCTAAAATCCCAACTTGCCAATTTTTGTTTTTGAGAGATTCTTTGTTCTCTATAGGTTTAATTTTCATAGTTTCTATTTCTAGGTCTTCAAATTCACCAGTCTTTTATTCTGCCACATCTAATCTGCCATTAATCCCATCCAGTGTCTTTTTCATCTAACACAGTTTTGTCTCCAGAAATTCAGTTTGGGTCTCTTTTATACATTCTGTGTCATTAACTTTTTTTTTTCCAACCAATGTGACTCTTTTATTTCTTTGATTCATTTCTACTTACTAAAACAAGTTGTTAAGACTTGGTTAATTAATGAGGTCATGGAAATATTATAACAGAAGGATATACTCAAATTCAGAAAAACCTATAGTTCCTACAAATCTCACTAATTTAAACAAGCTTTTACATTAATTTTTTTATGTGATTTTACCTGTCAGGTGATAAATTTCTTTGTATTCCTATAAGTATTCCTGAGCTTTGTTCTCTGAAACAGTTAAATCACTTTGGAACAGCTGATCTTTTTTGGGTCTTACTCTTATGATTGGTTAGGCAAGTCCGGGGCAGTGCTCAATGTCAGGCTAGTACTTCCCACTACTGAAGCAAGACCTTCCTAACTCTATCTAATGACCCATGAATTCTGAAATTTTCCATTCTGCCTGGTGTGAATAGGCACTACTCTCAGCACCAAATGAAGGACCACCCATTATTTGTTCATCTTTTTTGATGTGTTTCCCCCAGCTTTGGGTAGTTTCTTCACATGCATGTACTGGTCAGACCCTTTGCAGATCTCTGGGATTCTCTGTGTAGCTCTCTCCTCTTAGGTACTCTGTCCTGAGAACTCCATCGTCTTGGTCTCCCTTAATTCTCCTACATTTGGAGTCATCTGGGCTCTGCCTGGATTCCCCTCCCTGCACCAGAACATGGAAACCTCTTTGGAATAAGTGGGAACAATTGTCAAGCTTACCTCCTTTCTTTCCCAGTTCTCAGGGATCACTGCCCTTCCTTGACAGTGATGCTCTGAAATCTGTTTCATATATTTTATCCACTGTTTTTGGTTGTTTCCAGAAGAAAGTAAATCTGTTCCCTTGTAACTCTACCTTGGGCAGAAGTACCTCATCCCTTCAGTTGTGGTCTCCTTGAGAAGATGCTAAACTCATACATATTATTATCTCAAAAAGCTCCTTCACATGTGTTATAGGCACTTGAGGCTTTCCACTTATTTGAACCCAATGCTGTGGCACTAGAGATAATTATTTTAAAGCAAAAAGTTATTTGACTTAAGTGACTGGAACTTTCCGGTGTGAAATAGCTTATACTTATTAGTAAAAATATTAACTTTCATTGAAGTGCAGTCACTGTTTGATCCTTCACTCATTCTATTACCATATTCAAATATGTCAACTAAAATAAAATATGTTCACACCATTTAACATCAAACATTGTATTTTGACAGTTTAGAATCAGAGACTTCTGAATGGAGACAATGCCCTACGGGGCCTTTTATTTTCATCCCTTGAGTGGCATCATATAAACAGAGTTCTCTTTTATGTGAAAGGGGAAATGTTATTAAGATAACGTCTCTTTAGGAAGATAGTTTTATCCTAAAATATATTTGATCTTTTAATTCTGTAAGTCTTTATCTTTTCTACAGTAGACCACTTTCTTCCTTAAAATACCTCTGTATTTGCAAATGATAAATAAGGCCTATAGCTTTTACATATGGAAAAAACAAATAATATTTAAATAATATTAAGGACAAGAGATGAAGTGTCATCTAATAATAATGTTAAAACTAATATTCCTTCTTCAGTACAATCTGACAATGGTAGAGATAAAGAGTTCCAAGCAAAAAGCCCTGGTTGAAATAACTTTATCCAAACCATTGAGTTCCCTTGGCCATTTTTCTTTTTTCCATCTGACTAGAGCCTAATCTATCAGAAGTTCCAAGAGATGACTATAGGGTTCTGCACCCAATTTCAATATTCGAGATGGGAAATGGAGGTTCCCAACAGCACCAACCAATTCTCTGACAGCTGGGTGCCCTACAGGTTTGCTCAATTCTGACACCATTAACATGGAGATAGTATCAGACCCCACAAGTAAAGGGCTCAGTCCTACAAGACTGTTCTCCTTCCTCCCCCCATGCTTCAGATATCAATTTCCAGTTACCTATACTTCTGACTTTTTGGCTATAAATCAGAGGTTCCCACAACCCCCCTCTTGAGTTTGATTAACTTGCTAGAGTGGCTCATAGAACTCAGGAAACCAGTTCACTCACTAGATTACCAGTTTATTACAAAGGATATTAAAGGAATCAGATAGGCAGATAAAGTGATACATGGGGCAAGGTATGAGGAGAGGGTGCAGAGCTTCCATGCCCTATCCCAGTACTCCCATTCTCCCCAAACAGCCATCCTGTCCTTTTAGGTTTCGTGAAGACTTCATTAAAATGGCACAGTTGATTAAATCATCGAGCATTGATGATTCAATTCAACCTCCAACCCCTCTCCCCTCCTTGGAGGTCAGAAGGTAGGACTGAAAGTTCCAACCCTCCAATCACATGGTTGGTCTTCCTCTCAAGGAGCCCCCACCCTTAACATAACAAAAGACAACTTTATAACTCTTATCACTATCACTTAGCAAATTCCAAGGGCTTTATGAACTCGGCCAAGAACAAAAACCAAGTATATATTTCTTACTATAAATCACAGTATTACAAATGACATAAAAGCTTACTGTGTGTTTTATACTGATTGAAATAATAGACACCTTACTATCATTTAAGCATCAATATTTCATTGGTTAAAATGTTTGCATTTGGAAACCACAGAACACTAAGGGTTGTTTATTCAAAAACCTGAGATAAAGCAATTTTTTAAAGATTTTGAGAGAGAGAGGGAGCACACACAGCCACAGAGGCAGGGGTGGGGGAGGAGCAGAGGGAGAGGGAAGGAGAGAGAATCTCAAGCAGACTCCATGCTGAACCCTACTTGGGGTCCACACAGGGCTGTCCGGTGACCCTGAGATCATGACCTGAGCCAAAATCCAGAGTCTGATGTTTAATCAACCAAGCCACCCAGACACCCCAAGCAATGTCTTAGGACCATTAATTTAAAAAGATTTAGCTTATTTTCTAGACTGTGTATTTAGTTCACAACTAAGACTTGTAGGAGAGGACCTTCATTCTTCTTTCTAATGACCAAACAGAGCCTAACCTGTATATAGATGAATCCTTTCATGGTTAAGGAGGCTAGTGCCCTGAACATCAAAAGAGCAACATGTAGCAATCTGTCCTGAATGGTTTAAAGAGAGTCCATGTACTTACTATAAACTCTCTCCTGACTTTAATTTTATTCCATTGCTTATGATTGTGTGGCAATTGAGACAGATTGCTCAGTATCCTCCAAAGTCTTTCATATACTTAAGGGTGTGATTATTCACCTGATAGCCATCTTTCATTATGTAAGAAAAACTCATTGAAGTTTGATGGGTCTATCATTACTTAAATGATCAATATTAATTTACCCTCTTCTCTGTGAAGATTTGCAGTTTTGTTTTGTTTTGTTTTTCTATTCTAAGCATACTCTTGCATACCTCTCAGAGTCAGCTGAAACACAAGACTGCTGGGGTCCAGGCTGCTTGTTTGTGGCCAAGGTCGGCCAGTTCACTCAGGTGAAAAATCAGCCCCTTGAAGTGGTCAGAGGGCTGCCATTACCGCTATCCAGGTTCCTGATTAATAAGTAACAAGGGGGACTAGACAGTTGTGTGGAATTAACTGAGAACAGCTTTTGCCACCAAAGGGAAAACCTGCTCCAAAGGTGTACAATTGGTCACAATGCCAAAACGCCATTTTTTGACACCTGATGGTAAAAAACAAACAAAAAAACACAGAGTTTAAAGGAAACTTCCTTGATATTTTTCCATCTGGCATTAAAATAATAAGAAAACAATTCTCAGGAATAAATTAATTCCTATAAAAGTATGATCTGAGTCAGTGTTAGTAGCCCTCTGTCAAAATCTCCACACACGGCCCTAGAGTCCATCTTCAAAGCCAACTAATCAGTAACAAAAATGCAATATATCATTGGAAACTGTCTCACTGTCATATAGTGATTTCCCTATGTTTTTCTACCATTCCTGCATGTCCTATAAAAGATCTCAATTATAGTAATCTAAATCTTCAAGAAAATTCACACTCCATTAATAAGTTTCTTCGTAAATGAGAGATTTTTGGAATCACAAAAGATTTAAGTGAAGACATCTGAAATTAAATTCAGTTGGGGAGTTGGACTAAACAATATATCAATAAATGAAGAAAATTCAAAATGAAGGAACTGTACACCAATTTTGAGATATTTTGACAACTATACTCCAGAAATGTTCTAATATATTCATCATGAGACACATTTTACTCTACATTTAAAAACCGACCATTTAAAAATTATAAAATGCCAATCTAAGTATATGAGATGTCCATTTCCACTGCATTATACTGATTTCCTCCCCTTAGAAATATTTTCATATGTATTTGTACATGTGTGTAATTTCATGGTTTTTAACACCAAAAATGCAGAACCACTACAAAACCACTGTCAATCACATTTTAATTCACTCATTTTGTTCTGACTGGAACATTAATGCTTCAATAAACTCCAGATAAATCGCATTCGTCTGGTAGAATGGGACACACATGTGGGAACTTGAGCATTCTTCCATTACTGTCTAGGGTCTGAAAACACTTTTTTTTAAATGAAGGGCAGATAAGGCAACTTACTTGATTAATTATTTGCCTTCATGTGCTGCTGTTTGAAGAACACTTTCTTTTACCTTTTCTTCCCGGTTTTAACAATCTTTCCATTTCTCAAACATG
Organism: Spilogale gracilis; assembly: GCA_004023965.1. Lineage (NCBI taxonomy): Eukaryota > Metazoa > Chordata > Mammalia > Carnivora > Mephitidae > Spilogale > Spilogale gracilis. The sequence continues at coordinate 53,623 of PITA01007390.1, forward strand.
GATAGCCATCATCCCTTGTAATTCATCACATTGATATCTATTTTTTTAATATTGGTCTATAAAAATTCTTTCAGTTTGATACAATTGGAAAACACAGGGAACAAACAGTCCCTTTTGAGGGCTGGTAGGGAGAAAATCATCTTTTCCAGTGAATTTGCCTCAGGCTGGCACAAAGGAAAGCAGGGTTCAGCAGAGTCATCTGGAGCCTCACGCAGAAGCTGCGGCCAGTTCCAAGGCCGTCTACTGCTCCCTAAGCTGGAGAAGTTCCGAGCCTATTCTTTCTTCATCTATTCATTCAGTTGATCTGTATGAAGTATAACTATGTGCTATTCACCAGGACTATAAGCAGACACCACACTAGAAACAGCCCCTGACCTCACAGAGCTTCCTGTGTCATGGGAAAGAGAGGCTTTTAATAATTCAGCAAATAAGTATAGTGTGATGTTTGCTCCTGAGGGAAGGCGCAGTCTGTGTGAGGGGTTTCACTCCATGAAGAGGTACCAAATGACTACAGATTTAAAGGATAAGAGGAGTTAACGAGACAAAAGATGGAACATCAATCATTCCAGGATAGTGAACTTACCCCTTAATTTGGGACCAACAAAGATGAGGACGTGACTTTCCACAAATGATGAAGTGGCGTCAGTTCTCATTTTTGGAGTATCTGTCCTGTGGGGTTTAGTAACTAGTCCTATAGGGTCTTTTAGGGGTGCTCAAGCAATTGTGTTTGAGGCGGTAAATCTAATAGGCAAAAAGCCCCAGTCAGCTTGCTCCTGAACGTGAAAATATTTAATTAGTGGCATAAAAAGTTAGAGTCATGTGGGATTCACGTCTCACTGTGCCTTCAGATCTCAGATATTGTTATAAAGCTGCATTTATTCTAATGTTTTTCCTGGCATATACCATCTGTTTTAAGATTTAAGTAAATGAATTTGTCTTCCTGAAAGAAACAAAATATCATGTGGACTACAAAACATGCAGACAGGTGGTCTTCAATAAGATACATTTTTCCCTAATGTGATTTATGCTTACTATTTAGTCTAATGTGATTTATGCTTACTGTTTAGTCTAATTATTACTAACACCTCACCCATCTTATGAATGATCTTGTTAGAAAGATAGACAATAACAGCTTTCTTTTCGAGAACAAAGAATAAAGTAGTGGTTATGCCAACTGTTTGATCTATGTGATATTAAATGCAAGCAATTAAATCTTATATTGGGTCAACCACACATACCCAGTTCAATCATACATAACTCAGGAGATGATGCTGTCCTATTTTTAAAAAAAAGTTACCTAATAAAATAAAACATGTTCAACCAGTGCAATCCTCTATAGTAAGACAATGGAGAGATAGAGCCACAGTCCTATGAAGAACCCTGAACCCTTACCACATGTTTCAACGGAGGTAATCTAATATAGGGAATTGGTTACAAAGATGGTGGCAAGAGTTGAAAAACAGTAGCAGTAGGACACCTGGGAGTGAGAGAAGGAAAGGGAGAAGGAAACAGAACCCAAAGCCACAGCTGGATTCCTCAACCATTGAAGTCCCTTGAAGCAAAAAGGAGGAGAAACACCCTGGCTTCTTTCTAGCTCAGGCTCTTCAATTTCCCACTGATTCAACCTACCTCAAGCCAATTGTAAGGGAGGGTTGCAAATGGGGTTTGCAACCAGCCCGCTGATGCAGAGCAGGGGAAAGGCAAGAAATGAACCTGAAGGCAGACAGATGACTAGCAGAGCCAGAAACCAATGCCAAATGGTACCAGGCATAAAGATGCAGTGTCTGGCGACCACTGGTGCTTCTTGAACCTTTCTTCAAAACAAACTTTCCTCAGAGCCACTGTCAACTGTCCCTTATTGAATGTGTTATTTTTCCTTCTATACTTTGACCAATGTTAGACATTCATATTTGGCTATGCCCCTATAAAAGACACCGCACTAACAAGCTCCGCTAACCCAGTGCTTGAGAAGCCAGGCTGTGGGCAACATACACAGCCACTGCATAATGCAAAGAAAGAGTTCTGGGAAACTAACAGGAGGGTGGGGCATGGGGAGGAGGAACTAGTCTATACACAACCCAAAGGTGTAGACTAGAGTGCAGTGGTTGGCATGGGAGAAAGAATGGTGGAATGGTGGGTTTAGGGATCAGGGTGGGGGGAGCAGATGCCCAACCTAGAGGCATCTCCTCTACTCTCCAGTCTTTCTTATTATTGAAGATCCATCCAAAGAACAAACCAGGGACAGACACCTGGGTGGCTCACTGGATTAAGTGTCTGCCTTCAGCTGTGGTCTGATCCCAGGATCCTGGGATCAAGTCCTAAATCCAGCTCCTTCCTCAGCAGGGAGCCTACTTGTCCCTCTGCCTGCCACTCCCTCTGCTTATGTCTTTGTTCTCTAATAAATAAAATCTTTAAAAAAGAAAAACAAAGAACAAAACAAGGAGCTTTATACCACTGATAACATAAGACTGATTTCTAACACTGAAGAACTTAGTGCAAAAACCTTATCTTCAAAATTAAAGAAGTCCAAAAGCATATCAGGGTTTAGATAAAATGAAAAAAAAATCACTTTTGTCTCAATCAAAATTTGGTGTTAATTTTAGTGGTGACTCAGCTCATTGCTGGCATCCTTTATTACCAACAAATCAGAACCGTTCATTCTGAATAACTTCAGTCCACAAAGAAAATGATATGATTTTTCCAAAGAGGTTTTCATCAGTTAGAGACCACATCATTCTAATGCTTGACAGTTTTTTCCTTAATTTAACATATAATGTATTATTTATTTCATGGGTACAGGTGACACATCAGTCTTTTACAATTCACAGTGCTCACCATAGCACATGCCCTCCCCAATGTCCATCACTCAGCCACCCCATCCCTCACATCCCCCTCCACTCCAGCAACCCTGTTTATTTCCTGAGATTAAGAGTCTTTTACGGTTTTGTAAAGTTTTCTTCAATAGAGGAAATATTCATAAGATTTGTTGTCTCTTTGCTTGCTTTAGTTCTGATAAATTCCCAGCCACGGTATATAGTAATGTAAATAATTAGAAATTTGACCAGACAGTAGAGCATATATAAAACTGATCAAATCTATTTTGATTTGGCATGGAAAGTGGTTTAATTTCTTAATGTTTGGTTTTATATGTAAGATGTTGATTTCCTTTCCATCAATTCCTATTGCCTGTGGAAATGATACAACTGACACATTAGTTAAGGCCCTGGACTAATCTGGTTTAATCACTGTTATGAAGTGTGGTAAGCATATAAGCCAAGCCAGAGTTCTGACTCATATTTACCCACTACACTGTTAGACTGGGCCATCCACTGGTCAGAGAAAACCCAGTTATCCTGCCATCTGAAACAGCAATGCAGTCAAAAGGCTTTTGTAAGAGAAGCTCATTACTTTTCATTCTTTTTAAGTCATTGGTGCAACCAAAATATTCAAGGAAAAACAAGAGAATAAAGTAACTGAAGCCGTGAAATCCCTAATCAGACAAATGACATGGTTCAGCCTTCTAACTAAAGTCAAAACCACTACCCAGCATTGCTAAGATTCAAATTTTGAGAGCCCATTTCCTATAAGAGGATAGTATTTCGTCAGTCTTGGCTTATCTAATAATTTTCATCTACAGAGATTCTAAATATGTAGCCTCAAAGTATCTTCAGCATCCATTTTTGGAACTGTATATTAATATATTCATCGTACATGAAGAAAACCTCATTATTTGAAACCAGTGCTTTAGAGAACATATTAACTCTTGAAATTCCATAAGAGGATACTATGGTCTTTCTTTTGTGTAAGAGATTCTAAGCAAGTATATTTAATAACTCTTGGAGGCTTTTTTTTTTTGTCCCTTTAACCCTTAGACCTTTTTTATTTCTATTTCTATATTATAATAGTTAGAACCAACCCTAGTGCTCAGTGATACTTCCAAGGCTTGTATCCTGCTCTAAACAGAACAATTTTAAAATCTTATATATTCCCAGTGAGATATGAAGAAATCTAAGAGTGGTATAGATTTGTTTCTTCAAGTTTGCTTCTGTAAGATGGCTCATACTTTCGCTGATGAGTTCTATTTTCTTTTTTTTTTAAAGAATTTATTTATAAGACAGAGAGAGAGAGATATTACAAGTAGGCAGAGAGGCAGGCAGAGAGAGGAAGAAGCAGGCTCCGTACTGAGCAGAGAGCCTGATGTGGGCCTTGATCCCAGGACCCTGAGCCGAAGGCAGAGGCTTTAACCCACTGGGCCACCCAAGCACCCTCTATTTTCTTCTTAAAGCACACTATTTCATGCAATTGGAGATGTTCTATCAGAAGTCATGTTAGTCAACTCGCATTCCAGGGACCGTTCTAAGGAAGCTATGTGTATTAACTCATTTAAGCATATATCCGTCTGATGGTGTGAATAACTGTTCTTCCCGTTTTACAGACAGGCAAACTAAAAACAGAGATATTAGTTAAGAGCATGTGGGATTCAGACCCATGCTCTCTCCCTGCACAGCCTGGCTTTCAATGGCTAGAGAAATGACTAAGAATGAGATTCTTACCCTAGATATAAGGAATTCAAAGTGTTCTTGAAATGAAAACAAGGTTAACAGAAGGCCACCCAATTGCTTATGAGAAGCAACCAATCTTGGTTATTAGAACACAAGCCACATTCACCATTTTCTCCAGGGATACCATGGACAGGTTTCCAATCCCACCTCACCTGGGTAGAAGGCTCTGTAGGTCCCCTGTCCACCCCAAAGGCCCAAGGTAGAAGCACAGCAGAACCTTCTCAGTGAAAGGATTCTTAACTTCTTGATGCCTTCACACCCTTCTGAGGGGAAAGACATTTTCTTCAGTAGCCATGTTCATTATAGGCAATAATTCTTAAACCAGGGATGCCTATGGTCCCTCGAAGTGGCATCTGTCAGTCTTCTACAGCCTTGGTCCCAGCTCATACCATCAGCACAAAGTTGGCAGGGGCAGCTAGCTTTAGAAGGCCAGCATCAGAAGTGCTCTTAGGGAAGGGAGCTCTCCAGCTGTTTTCTGAAGTAGCTAAAATCTACTATCTTTATATTTTCTACTGGGGGCAGCGGGGACGGTATACTAAAGGAGGAAAGGTAAAGACCTATTTCTTCCATCTTTTCCAATCATTGTGTGTGTGTGTGTGTGTGTGTGTATGTATGTGTGTGTAAGAGACAGACAGACAGAAGTGATGGAATGTACATGAAAGACTAAGCTGGCTGGGGCTGCCAAAACAAAGTACCACAGACTGGAGGCTTGACAGAGATGTATTCTCTCGCAGTTCTGGAGGCTACAGGTCCAAAATCAGGTTGCTGGCAGGCTTGCTTTCCTGGGAAGCTGCTCTCCATGGTTTGTAGATAGTTGTCTTCTCCTTCTGTTTCCACGTGGCCATCCTCGTGTGGCTGTGTGCCCTGGACTGCTCTTCTTATAAAGACAGCAGTTATATCAAATGAGGGTCCCCCTTCACGACCTCATTTTACTGTCATTACCCCCTTTAAGGACTATTTCCAGCTACAGTCCCTTCCTGAGGTACTAGTGGGGAGGACTTCCAACACGGGAATTGGGGAGGAACCCAGTTTGGTCCACAACAGACACCTTAATCAAGCACTGCAATCCTGAGGAGATGAGCCACACCTGAAGTTCGAGAAGATTACATGGTATCACTTTAATTGCTTTATTATATTAAGTAGAATCACTTAGTAGAAAATGGAGATGTTGGTTGTTATTTGAATTTGGGTTTATTCTTAATGCCAGTTTTTTTAGGTAAAGGTTGCAGGCAGAATTATCTCCCCTTTACGATGGCTGAGCAGTCCTACCGAGTTGCAAATTCACAAAGGGAGTATTCCTGTTAGGCCCGGACTGTTTCCTGGCAGCAATGTTCTTTTTGCTCATGCCAGGAAAAAAAGTCTTTCACAGTAGATAATCCTCCATCTTGGTAGTTGATTACCTTTAAAACTTTAACATGAATAAGTTCTTCAATGAGTCCAAAAATCAAAATAACATTTCATAATTAAGTCAGGAAAGCCTGACCATCAGTGAAGTCAAACCTCCCAACACCTAAGCCGAGGGTACTTTTCCTTTTTTTCCCTTCCTTCTAAAATGTGTATTCGTCACTTTAACCTGTTTCATCCTTGGAAAGTGAACGAGGTGAGCAGATTCAGAAATGGCAAATGATAGGACTTAGTGAAATGAAGACAGCAGATTGATCCCAGAGAACTAAGTAACCAGAAAAGAGATGTGGAATAGAAACCTGACTGGACGTTAAGCATCTGCCTTCAGCTCAGGTCATAATCCTGGAGTCCCGGGTTCAAGCCCCATATCAGGCTTCCTGCTCCGTGGGAAGCCTGCTTCTCCCTCTCTCACTCCCCCTGCTTGTGTTCCCTCTCTCACTGTGTTTCTCTGTCAAATAAATAAATAAAATATTTAAAAAGAAACAGACAAACAAAACTGACTGGAGAAGAAAAATGCTAACTGATTTTCCTTGAAAGTGAGTGGTAAAAGCTGAAAATGAAACTTTTTTTTTTAATAGCAGCATCAGAAGAGGTCTTAGGTAGAAAAAGCCCAAGGGTATAACCAATCTCCAGTCATCCCCATCCTTAGGCTAAATCCCGCATACCAGGGGCCACACCTCCCAAATTTTACCCAAACTGCACCAGCCTTATCTAATCCCTAGAGGGTATTTAGGTGTAGAAGAAATGTCTTCATAGTTTGGACAAAATAAAGAACTTCATTCAAATTTTGAGAACTCATTTCCATTCCAGAGATGCTAATGATCTACTGCATGTTAGGTACCATATAAAATGACTTTCTGCCCTCCAGGAGAAAAGAGGCCTCAAAACAGATGAGGTTTCTGGCTCATCACTCTGGCTGCACTCAGTCCTGGCTCACAGTGAAGAGGCGCTGGTACCCCTTCCTCCTCTTCAGGAAGGTGACCCACAGAGGCCGTAGCACTTTCCTCAGGCAGATTTGGTGATCATGGTTTCAGATCAAATGCCTTTGTTCCTTTCTCATTCTCTGAGAACTCAAGTCTGAATAGGAGAATTCTAAGTGTATGGAAGATTTTCCCAGATATCTTTTCTGTCTTCAAGTCCTGCAATACTTACTACCTTCTGTAGCTTTCCCATCTGGGGCAGGGCATATAACAGATGAAGAGTTCAATCAGATGCCTGCCTTTGAACATGTGCACTTCAGAGTCCTTGGGCAAGTGATTTCGCTGCTCTTTTAGGCTCTCTTTCCTCCCTCAAAATTTGGAAAGACAACACTTAGAGGATGGCTGCTGGAATCCAGCACGGACGTGTGTGCAGATCCCTGGGCACAAAGCCTGGATAATGTTACTATTAACTGGATGGGTGATCCCTAATGACTCTGCTCTTGGGTGAAGAAGGTATTTCTTTTTCTGAATCTCCAATGTCTTCCAGACTTTGGATCTTATGGCTCTCCCATTCACCCTTTCTAGAATTGTCTCCAGATTCTGGGGGTCGTCCTTGTGTCTCCATCTATTTCCCTCTAGACTATTGCATTTATCATCCAATTGTTAATATTCCTTCCACCTCTGCTCAGTCTGGCTGCTGTCCTCAAGGCTCTCAGCCAGCATTTCCATTTAGGCCTTGTGGCCTCACGGGAGAAGTAACACACCTCTGAAGCCTGAGCTTACTCCAAAAGCCAGGGCACATACCTCTCCTTGTCTCACTAGGCTGCATTTCCATTTTGAGCATAGTGTTCTCCACCATGTTCCATGTCTGACAAGTGCAAATCGTTGGCCAAGTAGAAATCACTGGCTAATTCTAAGTTCAGTCCAAGCTAAAGGTTTTCACCCTGGGTTACAAGTTCCATTTATATCCTCATCTTCAGATTTACTAGAATTTAATCACAGTTTTGTCTTCACTGTACATTTGAAGTATTATGGTAAACAAGTAGATATCATTTCCAACAAGGGAAGAAAATGCTATTTCCACTTAATAGCCTGTGGCTTTCTCCATTGTGATGGACTAAGTTGTTCATTTGTTCCTGCCAAGTTCCTTAATAGACTAAAGGGATCTTTCACACACCATTCCGTCTCTCTCATCTTTCTCTGTGGGAAATTTTTAAGTCCTTACCAAAAGTCAGGAAATACAAAATTATTTCACTCATTTAAGTGCATGTGTTTGTTATGTTTTATGTATCTGCCTTAAAAAGCTGAGAACAAACAGAAGAGATTTCAAAGCAAAGGGAGGACTTTTCAGAAATCTGGAGAAAGAAAAGGAATGAAAATGAGTTGTTTAATGAAAACAACTGTGTAATTTTAGGATTCATTTGTCTGTTTAAAGATGCTAAAGTGGACTGCAGTGCCCAACACTGGATGTACAGAGAATGATTTTATAGGACTTGATTTTACCTGAACTACATAGTTTTTGTTTTGTTTTTAACTTAAGTTCTTGCTTTTAGCACCTTTACCAATAGGTGGGAAGGAGGACAAGGCAAGAAGCAACCAGTCAGTCCCAAGCTAGATGTGATTTTACTCCTTAGCAACTCTTTGTAAGGCAGTTCTGAGTAAGAGTTCAAGGTACCGACTAAATTAGGGTCCTTTTAATTTACTGTTGTATAACAAGTTACCCCCAAAGTTAGCCACTTAAAATAACAATAGCCATTTAGTATCTACGTGGTTCCTATGGGCCAGGAATTCCAGGAGTGGTTATCTGGATTTTCTGGCTCAGTCGCTGACAAGGTAGTGGCGTATGTAAGTCATCTGTTAATAGCCCAGGGACAGCAGGGTTTGATGCTGACATGGTTCACTCATGTGAGCAAGCTCATTCTGGCTGTTGGCGGAAGGCCTCAGTTACTGGCCATGTGGACCTTCACGTGGAGCTGCTGGACTGTCCTAATGATAGTCAACTTCCCCTAAACTGAGTGACCCAAGAGAGCAAGGCACAAGCCCAAATGTTGTTGATCCTCTGGCCTTGGAGTCAGATCATGCATTCTCCCACTCCCAGCCCCCAGCAGCCTCCCATTTTCCTTAGAGCCATGGCAAAGTTCCCAACGTGGCCCACAGGGCCTTATGTGGTCTGAACCCTATTTTGTTGACCTTCTCTTCACTTCTGATACACCAGCTACACTGAATTCCTTACATTCATTTATTCATTAATGATCATTAAGTCATCAAATACCATGTGCACAACATTCTCCTCAGAGGTACCTGGGATAGAGCAGTGCACAAAACAAGCAGGCCCGCCTCATGGGACTTTGGTTCCTATGTCCGAACACCCACCAGGCACACCAAGGCTCCCTGCCTGGCACCCACTATTCTCTCTGCCTAGAATGTTCTTCTCCAGATTTTCACAGTCACTCCCTCACATCATTTAGGTCTCAGCCCAAGCTCGCCTCAGAGAGGCTTTCTCTGAGCCTCTCACCACTTTCTCCACACTCTCCTTCACCTTCCCTCAAACCACCGATCATACCTGGCATTCTACCTTCACCTCCTCCAAGTCCAGCTCGCTGGTCATACTGAGAGATCCAAGAAGACAGGGCACTTTTCCAGTTTGGAGGCCAATAGCCCCAAAGCATTGACTTTTTTAAGGTGTGTGTTTTATTTGAAGCCCACATTGCTGCCAAGACCTCGGCTGACCACTCTCAGCACTCCTGCCTTAGTATTCCCGGCCGACCCCTCTCCGCACTTCCGCCTTAGTATCACCGGCCGACCCCTCTCCGCACTTCCGCCTTAGTATCACCGGCCGACCCCTCTCCGCACTTCCGCCTTAGTATCACCGGCCGACCCCTCTCCGCACTTCCGCCTTAGTATCACCGCCTCCCTCCGCACCTCCACCACGCTCTGAGCTTAGAGGCTAGATAACCACACATTAGAGCCAGCGTCTGTCCCGTGTCTTCATTCTGACAACAGTCCTATCGGTTAGGGTCTATTATTCTTTCCACTGAATAGTTCAGGGAACAATGTCAGAGCCAGACTAGAAGGAAGGCGGCCTGGCTGAAATGTCCTCACCCTTGGCCACGGTAATACCTGCCCATCCTCTTCTAGAATTGCGTGGAAGACAAAGATAAACTGGCTGCACATGTCTGAGGGAACCTCCTAGGAGTAAGGGGCATAAATACTAAACATGGATTTGGGGACATTCCTGTTTGGGTTGCTTCTGATCTAGTGCTGCGTCTCAGAGAGGTGAAAGTGTCAGGTGGCTGCGTCCCAGATGTGCAGACTGTTCACATATTCTGTAAGCAGGGATTACAGTGGAGTGCACACAACTGACTTGAAAGCATATGTACAGTAACACAGTCTAGATCATACGCTTCACTCCCTCCACACATCATTTCAGAGACTGGCCTCTCCAGGGCACATCCCCATGTCAGCCTCCGTTCAGAGCTCATTTGCTCATTCTTTTCACTCAGAACTTATAAGCCCTCCATGTGCTCCCTCCAGGACTTCCCTGCAAGCTCGTTTTTAATAAGAGCAGAGGCCTGTAGCTCCCGTGTCAGAGCTGACCGACATCAAATGCCTGTGCACAATCAGTCTCTCTCCCTCTGTCCACCTTCGCTGGCTTTCACTTGCAGATTAGGACTCAGTCAGGGATCATCATTCCTGTTTCTCCTTTCTTGGATAATCTAACTGTTGCCACATTACCCCTCACAGGTCTCCAAGTTGTGAATCATTTTATACGTAGTGTATAGCATTTCACAAAGGTCTCAGCATTCCAAGAACATCTTCTTATTCACTCACTCACACATATTTTTCTTTAAAAAAAAAAAGATTTTATTTATTTGACAGAGAGAAACACAGCTAGAGAGGGAACACAAATAGGGGGAGTGAGAGAGGGAGAAGCAGGCCTCCTGCCGAGCAGGGAGCCTGATGCGGGGCTCGATACCAGGTCTCCAGGATCGTGACCTGAGCTGAAGGCAGTCGCTTAACCAACTGAGCCACCCAGGCACCCTTTCAGCTCATTTCTTGACTGGATTATTTGTTCTTTGGGTGTTGAGTCTGATAAGTTCTTTATAGATTTAGAATACTAGCCCTTTATCTGATGTCACACGTCATATTTCAACTCTTACTGCAGACCAGAAGTTTCACAAGCGTTACCAGACAACAGGACCTTTTCTCAAGGCATTCACAATCTAAGAGGCAGGAATGTACCCAGCTTTCAATACACTGTTGGGGAAATAATGGCGAAATGCACATGGAATCCTGGAGTCATTCAGGGGAGGAAGGCTCTATCCTGGAACGAGGAGGAGTTAGGCCAGTGAAAAACAATGGGATTAGAAAGTAAAGGCCCAGCACCAGCTAGAAATAACCTGATCTGTGGGGGAAAACTATAGCTGACATGTCCCAGGGTTGGGGAGGGGGCAACAGGGTGCCGGGGGGAGGGGAGGGGAAACTGCAGAACAGGAATCAAGTAGAGAGAGGCAGAGGTCAGACCCTAGAGGCCTTCATGCACGGAAGGCACGCAGACCTGAAGGCTCTCAGCACATTCACGTCACGATGAGATCACAGGTTGAAAGGCGGTCTAAAGTCTGTGTAAACTTGCAAAGGGAAAGTGGTAGAAGGCACCTAGTGAGTGTCAGCTGTGCAGGCTCCTACCGCATCAGGGAGCACCCTAAGATGGTGGCTTGACCTCTAGAGGGTGAACCCAGGAGGACTCCAAGCAGAGAACTATGTAGTACAGGCTGGGTCTCTTATCTCTTACTGAAGGTAATGCTGAAGGTTTGATTCTTATACAAGATTTGTACAGATAAAATCTTTTCTTTGGCTTTAAAGACCATGTCCCAAACCCTTATGAGGAAAATGGCAGAATGGAAAAGCCTTGGACTTTGGATTGAGCGCTGGGCTCAAATCTGTGTTCTAACACTAGATGTGTGGCCCGAGGTAGGTCTCTCTCTGATCACGGCTATCCTCAACTCTAAGGTGTTACCATATATACACAGTTCAAATACACTGTTGGTACTCCGAGCCAGTAGTTACCACATCATTTGCATTACTGCTGTTATCACCACTACTGCTTTGCAAAGAGGAGGTAGGCAGAGGAGATGGACCACTGCACCTGTCTTGTTGATAAGAGGAAATGTCAAATTGCATCATCTGCCCATCCTAGCAGTAACCTGTTATTCTGTAAGCAACAACACCAAGACACTTGCTTGAGTCATTCTTGAATGAGTGGTCCTCACCACTGCCAGATTTCCCTCCCCCAAATACTGGTATTCCATTTGTCCTGGGATCCTCTCCTGCTCCCCTGGTTGTGCTTTCTCTCCCTCTCCGTCTCTCTGTCAAATAAATCAAATCTTAAAAACAAACAAAAACAAACAAAAACACTAACATCTTAACTACTCTTCAAACATAAGTGTGTTTGAGCCAACCATAGCATATGGTTACATTTCTGTTTCCCTAAGGAGCAGTGCACAGTAGAAATCTCATAGGACCTATACAATGAAGGTATTTGTACCTGCTTTTTCCACTTCACAGCTTGTAGTAAGGATCACATGAGACAGTATCTATGAAATGTTTTATAAACTGTTAAAAAATAAATAAATAAAAGGAACAAAGAACTAGCACTTCCGGAGGGCCTACTATATGTCAGGCAAGTATGTATTCTTTCTTATTGTCTTTACAGTAACTCTTAGGGTGTTCTCTTTTTTTGTTCCATTTTCAAAGATTAAAAATAATCTGAGGCTCAATGAGATTAAGTCCCCTGGGAAAGATGCCTGGCTCTCAGAAATGAAATAGCGTTTTGAATTCAGAATTTTTTTTAATTCCTTATTCGGTTTCATGGCTTAAAAAAAAAAGAAGTAGAAGAAGCAGGAGGAGGAGGAGGAGAAAAGACCACGCCCCCTTTACTCTAGCCAGACGAATCTAGTTACTGCTTCACGAACCCATGTTCTCTTTGCTGTTTGTCCCACTTATATCCCCTCCTCATGGCTCTGCTTTGGACCCGTGCTGGCTGCACCCTAACCAGTCATGTCCCCTTCGCCTCCCTCTTTCTTTGACACAAACTCCTAATATAGACAGCATGGGGGATTTTTGTACTACTGTTTTTAATTACTTAATTCTAAAAAGCTTATTTTACTCTATGTATAATCTTATGTCACAAGTGTCCAAGCTTTTTGAAGGCAGAGAATACACCTCCTCTACAATATTCCAACTATTGATGCATCCGTCCATTCATCTTCACCAACACATGGCCCGTGCCCTTAGATATTTACATAGGTACTGACTGAGAAATGAAGGAATCAGTGACATGAGTTTACATCTCTTCTGGAGGGCCTTCTCTTGCCAGGGAGCCTACTAGCTCTTCTCCTGTACATAGACCTCAAAGACTTTCTGTTCAGGCCACAGTCAGCTCTCACAGTGTCACAGGCATGCTCGCTAATTCAAAAGAATGAACTGCAATAGAAATGCCCATACTTTGTCACTACCTCCTTTGTAGTAAATGCAGTTCCATTTCTAAGTGACTAGGCAGTCACTCAATAAAAGTAACACTTAAGTAGCATATCTAACCCAGAGAGACCTCGCCTCCTGCAAAGCTGCTCCCTGTCTGGGACAAATCATAGATCATATCCATAACTTAGTGTTTAGGAATCCACTCGACTGCTTTTAATGACTTTATATGACCAAAGACTCAGCAAGCTGTTGTCTTCAGACCAGTGGGTTTATGGGAGACAATTCTGGAATCATGTGCAGGAAGATACATAAATAAAATCCTTTTAAAAAATCGTATCTCAGAGAGAGAAACAGCACACACACAAGCAGGAGGAGGAGCAGAGGGAGAAGCAGACTCCCCGCTGAGTAGGGAGCCTGATGAAGGACTCAATCCTAGGACCCCAAGATCATGACCTGAGCTGAAGGCAGACATTTAACTGACTGAGCCACCCAGGAGCCCCTGATATGATCTCTTTTTAAAAGACTATAGTGTGAGGAGTCTCCCAGCTTTTCAGTATAATTGTGGCTCCTGGAAAACATTGTCCCAGGTCCTCTCCTTCTAGCCTACCGCTTTATGTGTCCCTCGATTCTGTCTGAACGAGAGAGAAGGTTCCAAACCAATAGAGTTATGAGAAAGGGAGCACTCACACCAGGTTTTCAGTTCCTCTGATTTTGTTCAGTCACCCTGTTCCTGTTCCAGTTATGCCCTGAATTCCATTTTTCTGAACAGAGAGGAAACATTCCCTCCAAATGGGCTCAGTCCCTGCTACCCTTGTTATCTGCCATACTTTAACTTCATTGTCAGCCATATCCCTTGTGCCCCTTAGGGATCCCAGGCAGTGCAAATTTGCCATCTGCTGGGGAGCAAGGCCTGAGCTCTTCCAAGGGTATTTCTTCATTCCATCTTAGAGGCCAATACTACAGCTTCAGTCTAGCACAAATCTTTGGGAGATGGTATGTTGTTTCTACCTGCAACTGAGCATATGAAGATGCCTAGGAGACAATTTTTGTTGTTTTTGGCTAGATCTGTGGCGGGGGGTGGGGAGTGCATAAGAGGACTTTTTGACCTACAGTCTGTGGGAGGTAGGATGTCTTGAGTTTTTTGGTTTAGGTTGTATCCATTCATTCCCCTACCCACCTTGAAGTACCAGGATAGTCTCCATCTGCCCAATAGCTTTCAAATGGCCCTTCCCAAAGGGACGGGGAGATACCAGATCTGTTCAGATTTAACCATGTGGGAGTTAGGAAGGAGCCTTATTAGGCTGTTCAGGTGCATTCTAGTTACTCTGATGCAACCTTTCTACTTCTGTGACTGGGGCCTGTGGGTGGCTGGAGTCTGCCACAGCAATTTGCATTAAGAGAAAAGTGCGCATAAGGAAGCAATATGAGCTGCAAGTCAGGAGGGAATGCTCAGGGACCCAGGGCACACTCCCAAGGGCGTGTAAGCTAGAGGGCACCAGATAAATCCCCCCTGCCATTATTGGAAGAGAAAGTGAGCCCCAATGAAGGCCAAGATAATGTAAGAAGCAAAATGTGAACTCCTAGATGACTTACTGGCTTCCTGTGTGTTGCATTTGTAGTCTATTCTTCCAAAAAAACCAAAACAATTTAAGTGCAATTATTGCCATAATCACTTTACATTTTGGAAAAAGATAATCTTCTGTCCAAAAGTAACAGTCAACTGCTGTTGAGATTTGTGAAAGGAAGACATTCAAAGTAATGTATGTCTCGATTGTTTTGGCTAGAATGAGTGAACATCCCATTCTGCCCCCAGTGTTTGCTTCTGAAATTCCAGATGTGCGATGTTAGAATTACCTGGGAAAAATGAATTACAAACACGGACTCCCAGGCCCTATCCTGTTCTATGCAATGAAAGGGGAATAGGGCACAGAAATACCGATCTCATTAGATACCCAGTTCATCCTGCATCACATCCACACTTGACAATTACTATGTGGCCACAATTCAGCCCTGCCTTTCACTTCCGGTCCCCGAAGAAGAAATGTGCTCAGAGAGGAAGCTAATGGCTCCCTATTTCCAGCCTTAGAACTGAGTGAATGGGGCAAGACTGCAGGAAGATTTCTTTTTCAGTTCCATCTACCTATGGAGCCAGAGCCAAAGTTGACAGAAGAACTACAGTGGTCTATTTCAACCCCAACCCCTAAAGCTAAAGCTTGCATCTTGCCTCTCTGTGCAAGGAAAGGCAGTAACTACCGGTATGATGCCAGCCTGAGTCTGAAGCAAACACGGGTAATAGTAATGTTGCCACCAAGTCAGGTCTCAATGAGCAAGCTGGGAGATGCAGGGAACCGTTCATGGAATCAGCCCAGCCTTTAGCTTGACACAGTGTCTGTACCCAGAAGCCATGTCATGTCCTTAGGGCCTTCTCAGGGGTTGGTGGGGGCAGATGGTAGAGAAAATGATGAACATAGATGTTAGGCTAACAGACTAACTGGCTTAGTCTGTTTCAGACTGGCTTTCCCATAACCATAACAACAGGGTAGACAGTTTCCAAAATCACAAAAAGGAAGCATCTATCTTGTGATATTTCAAGGCCCAATGGGTCATTGCTGTTCTTCCTTGATCTTAATATGGTTTCCTACAAGCGCTGGGATAAAAGGCCAAGAGCTCCCTAAACTGTTCTTCCCCCAAGTTTTAGTGTCAGTGAAAAGTGGCATGATCGCCTCATCACGCCTGCTCTTGTGATGGTGTCCCTTTGGGATCCATGGGCTGTGCACCGGGGGTAGAGGACACAATTCTGAGGTTACCACCAAGAGTCCCAGGCCACAGCATCAGGGCAGTGACCACGTGTACACCCTTCTAATGAAGGACATGTTTGGAGCTGCAGAAAACTCAGGGGCAGCCTACACAAGCTCTGCACCTCAGTCCCCCACTCAAGATGTTAAATGCTAAAAATGAACTAATGCAGACTTCTAAAACGGGCTGCTCCAAAAACTGCCTCAAGAAATAGGAGTCATGATTTCATTAACAGAGTATTTTAAAATCTGAGCCTCCTGGGAAAGGTTGCTGTGCCACGGGGGGCTCAGCACAGTACCAGGCACAGAGTAACTACTCGGAAACTGCTATTATTTCTGCCCTTAAAATAAAGCTTTCCACAAGTCCATAGACACACAGGAAAAGGGTATTCTTAACAGACCATTCACGGAAGATGAAGTCCATGTGGGCCACAAAGCACAGGAATCAGCCTCATTAAAAATCAGATATAAAATAATAAAACATATTTCCACACACACTGAATTGATGAATTTTGCTTTCTGTCCAGCACTGGTCAGAGGATTAGCCAACCTTTCCATAGCATCATCTGCCAATTCATCTTACAAGGTCACAGATTTCAGAAATGCTCATATATATTTTGATACAATAATTCCTCTGGTAGGAGATTCACTCTAAGAAAAATATAGAACATGCACAAATATTTACCTATAGAACGTTCCTCAAACTGTTTATAAAAGCAAAACAGTAACTATCTAAATATCCAACAATAGAGATTGGACTAAAAATATTATACAAGATATTCAGATCTCTCTATGATGTCTCAATAGACATTCTTGGGAAAAGGAGCTTACAAAAGCCTGAATTAAGGCGTAGGGAAAGGTAATATGTAATGACTGATTGTTTATACCTGGTAAGATTATAAATTTATTGTTTTGTTCTGCTTAACAGCATATTCTAATTTTCCTGTAGACCATTACACGTTGCTTTTGTATTAAGAAAGCAATAAACAATTTTGCCTTTTAAGACTTTAGGACATAGCCCCAGACTTAAATGCATGTCTAAATTGGCATTCTACTTTTCATCCCACTAGTATTTAGAGTACTTGTATATGCCCAACTCTGTGCTGGTACTGGAAATAAAAAAATACATGTCAGTTGTGCTAGCATTTAGATGGATAGTACTAGTATTAATGTAGTGACTATAAATACATTAACAGGTCATTGAACATAGTAGTTCAAGCACAGGGATAGGGGGAAGGAGTCACTAACCCAGACTTCAGGGGCCTGCAAAGGAAAGGCTTCCCAGAGGAAGGGATAATTGGAAGTTTAAGCCAAGGAGTGGTAAAGGAAGGCAAAGAGAAGGAGCAATGTTGCGGGCAGAAGGAAGAGCACATGCAGTCACTGAGCTATGAGACAGTGAAGAACCAAAGGTTTTAGTTCAGCTTGGGTACTGAGAGTTAGGAAGAGAAAGAACTGGAGATGGGTCAGGAGGACTTGTCTACCATGCTAGGGACCCTGAACTTGACTCAGCTTTTCGAGAAGATTTGCTCTATAGAAATGGTCTTTGCCATGTGAAGGAGGGGCTTGAGGCTAGCAGGACTGGAATCCTGGAGGCCGATCTCTCAACTTCTCCCTTTTACTCTGCCGTGGGCCCTAGATTCCTCATCCGCCCACATGTGGTCCGCCGAAGATGTTGTCTTTGTCAGTTTAAGACACCGCTGTTGCTCTTCCATTCTACTTCTGACTTTCTGAAGAACCCAGTGCTACAGCTGAATTCAGATAACACTGCCCCTGCCCAGATTCACTGTTATTTCCCTTAAAATTCCTTCCCACTTCTCTGGGGAGGGATCTTATTACTGAGCCCATGGAAAGTATTCCAACTCATTAAAAGCTGCATGATTCAGGTCTCTCCTCCACTTTTCTGTATGCTGTTACCACGGGCACTCCCAGTCCATTTTTTTTTATGGTTTTAAACCAATGTCACCCCCGAGGCTCTTGCTGAGCCTTCCTTACCAATTGCTAAATACTATCCCTTTGCACAAGAAACTTTGATAAACACAATAAGGCAGTTTTGCTTTGGGTAGACACCAAAAATCCACAGCACAGAATTTAAAGTTCAGAGAATAATAGTCTGGTCCATATTACAGTTGCTTCTGCTAAAATACATCATAGGGATAGGAACTGTTTATGTGGATTCATCTATCCCAGGAAGAAATCTGGGGAACCTTTTCTTAGCACACCATTGGAGACTGGAGTTGTGGGAGATGGCCTCCCCGTGACACACCGCAAGGCCCCTCACATCTTAATCAGACAAGAAGTGATTATAAGAGCAGTTCCCAATGTTGCCATCAGTGTTTGCCCTTATCCACATTTGTGTTCTCTGCTTCGATTTCCGTAAACCACACATCTTGGCTCCATGGCAGGGGAGGGTCCTCTCTTATGACACAGATGCAGTGACCTCAAGCCATTGCTGGAATGGTCAGGACTGTGGTATTTGCTTTGTCAGCTTATTTCTAATTCATTTATAAATCCACAGGGATAATAGGCTATGCCCTCCTAGTCCCAGACTGCCATGTCTGGCTGAGAGTGATTAGATTAAGTGAGCAAGCTTTCTTTCCTCTGAAGTTCCTTCTATCTAAAAATGAAATCATATACAAAAACAACCAACAAAATGGCAATTAACAAAATGGCAATAAGTACATACCTATCAATAGTTACTTTCAATATAAATGGCCTAAATGTTCTAATCAAAAGATAGATTGGATTAAGACAGAATGGATTAAGAAAAACATAAAGACCCATCTATATGTGTGCAAAAGACTGACTTCAGACCTAAAGACACATACAGACTGAAAATGAATGACAGAAAAAGATGTTCCACGCAAAGAAAGCTGGTGGGGGCAGGGAGCTGTAGAAGCCAGAACAGTAATACTTATATCAGACAAAATATATTTTAAAGTAGGACTGTAACAATAGACAAAGAAGGTGATAAAGGGATCAGACTAAAATGAGGATATAACAATTATAGATACCTATGTACCTAACATTGGAGCACGTAAACAAAGCAAATATTAAACATAAAGGGAGAAATTCGAATAATAGTGGACTTTGACACCCCACTTGTATCAGTAGATAGATCATCGAGGTAGACAACCTATAAGGAAACAGTGTCTTTAAACACATTAGGCCAGGTGGACTTCAAATATATACAGAGCTATACAGAGCATTTCATCCAAAAACAGAATATATATTATTTTCAAGTGCACATGGAGCTTCTCCAGAATAGACCACATGCTAGGCCACAAAACAAGTCAAGAAATTTAAGATTGAAATCGTATCAAGCATCCTTTCCAACCACAATGGTATGAAACTAGAAATCAATTACAAGCAAAAAAAAAAGCTGGGAAAAAAAAAACCCACAACCCATGGAGACTAAAACAATATGCTACTAAACCACCAGTGGGTCAACAAAGAAATCAAAAAGAACAATTTTTAATGTGGAGACAGATGAAAATGAAAACACAACAGTCCAAAATCTTTGGGATGCATACAGCAAAAGTTGTTCTAAAAGGGAAGCTTGCAGCAATACAGGCATCAAAAAACAAAAATCCCCAAAGAATCTAACCTTATATATACTTATATATAAAGGAACAAGAAAAAGAACCATCACTAAGACACAAAGTAAATGGAAGGAAATAAAGATTAGAGCAGAAATAAAGAGAAAAAAATAGAAAACATCAATGAAATCAAGAGCTAGTTCTTTGAAGAGGTAAATAAAATTGATAAACCTTTAGACAGACTCCAAGGAAAAGAGGACCCAAATGAATCCAATCAGAATGAAAGAGAAGAGATAGTCCTTTGTATTTGTGTGGTGTGAGCATAGAATTTTTTATTGTCTCTTACAACCAAGAAATTGGGACAACCTAGAAAAGAAATAGAGAAATTCCTAGAAATGTGCAACCTTCCAAAGGTGCATCAGAAAGAAATAGAAAATCCAGATTACTAGTAAGAAAGTTGAACTGATAATCAAAAAAAAAAAAAAAAAAAGAAAGAAAGAAAGAAAAGAAATCTACTCTTCTTCTTCTCAGGCAAATTCTACCACACATTTGAAGAAGAGTTAATACCCTTTACCTCCAAGTGTTCCAAAAATTACAAGAGGAAGGAAAGCTTTCAAGAAAATCCTACAAGACCAGCATTACCGTGATACTACAGCCAGGCAAAAACATTACAGAAAACAAAGAGAAATTTGGGTCTTTGTCCCTGATGGACACAGATGCAAAAATTCTCAAAATATTAACAAACCACATTCAGTGATACAGGAACTGGATCATTCACCATGACCAAGTAGACTTTATTCTGGAGATACAGTGATGGTTCCCTATCATTATCAATGCAACACATTAACCAAATGAAGGATGAATATCCTATGTTCCTCTCAAGAGATGCAGAAAAAGCATTTGACACATTCAACATCCATTCAAGATAAAAATTTCCAACAAAACTGGTTCAGAGGAAAAGAAAGAAGATGTTTGCAAAGGATGGATCTGACAAGAGGCTAATATCTAGAATATAAAGAACTAATATAGCTCAACACCAGCAAAACAATCCAATTAAAAAATGGACCATGGACCTTAATAGACATTTTTTCAAATAAGACACACAAATGGTCAACAGGCACACAAAAACATGGTAAACGTCTCCAGTCATCATGGATATGCAAATCAAAATCACGATAAGATATCACCAAACATTAGAATGGCTAGTATCAAAAGAAAAGAAAAATAAGGGTTGGTAAGAAAGTGCAGAAAAAGGAACCCTCGTGCACTGCTGGCGGGAACAGGAATTGGTGCAGCCACTGTGAACAGAATGGAGGTTCCTCAAAAAATTAAAGATACGAATACTATACGATCCAGTAATTCCACTACTGGGTATTTACCCAGTGAAAAGAAAAACACTAATTTGAAAAGATATATGCACCCTTCTATTTATTGCAGCCTTATTTACAATAGCCAAGATATTGAAGCCAGCCAAGTATCCCTCAATAGATGATTGGATTAAAAAAAAAAAAGTAGTAGAAAGATACACAAGGGAATATTATGCAGCCATAAAAAGGAGATCTTGGCATTTGTGACAACCTGAATGGACCTAGAGAGTACTACACGAAGTGAAATAAGTCAGAGGAAGACAAATACTGTATGATTTCACTTACATTTGTAACCTAAAAGAAACCAAAACAAATGAACTAAGCAGAAATAGACCCATCAATACAGAGAACAAATTGGTGGTTGCCAGAAGCAGCGGGGGAGGGGAGGATGGACAAAATGAGTGATGGGGAGTGGGAGGTACAGGCTTCCAGTTACGGACTGAAAAAATCACAAGGATGAAAAGCAGAGCACAGGGAATATAGTCAACAGTATCATAAGAGCCTTGTGTGTTGACAGATGGCAGCTGCATTTGTGGTGATATAGCATAAGCACATATAAAATCACTATGCTGTACACCTGAGATTATGTGTCAGCTATACTTCAGTAAAAAGAAGGAGGGGATAAAAATGAAATTAAAGACTGTGCATGCAAATCATAACATAATTCGAGTCAAGCAGGTGAGAGCCTGAACTCCAGAGCCAGATGCTTGTAGTTAGCCAAGGTTCCATGACTTACCAGCTTCCCTTCTTGAAAAAATGTTACTTCTCCTAGCTCAGCGTCTTCATCGCAGTGGGGAGATTGTACCTACTCCACGGCACTGTTGAGGTGACAGGAGCTTAATGAATCTCAAGTAGTTAGTACCATGTCTGGCATATAGGAAGGTCTCTATAGAAGGCAATTCTCACCCTCCTCCTCAAGTAATCTGTAATAGATGTCTTTATTTCTCTAATTTATTATCTCATAAAAAATGAAAAGAGTACTTAATTCCAACCTCCGTTCCTGTCTCTTTCCTATTTTTAAGGTACACGATGAACTTTCAGCATAATGACTGAAGAATCACTTCTCTACAGTCACATGCTTCTCCAAGGAGAAATGCTTAAGTGCACCAACATGGCAAGTTCACTGCCAAAGGGGTTGTCAAAAGGCCTTGTTCCCAAAACTGGACACCAAGTGTGTCCTTACCACCAGATTTGTTCAACAATCCTCTTGAACAGCAGATGCTGTGCTAGATACAAACACAGATAGAAGATGGGGCAGATAAGCAACCAGGTAGAAAGAGTGATGTGGACAGGGGTGGAAGGAAGGGGAAATCCAAAAAGTTCACCCAGAGCAATAGGATCTGCTAACTTAGAATGTAGGGAAAAGGTCATTGGTGGGGCAAGAGAGGACCCCAGGCAAGTCAACCCGCAGGGTCCTTCTGCTTTACATGACTGGTTTGCAAGTCAGATCATCCTAGCTTTTTGAAAACATTGGTAACAAGGAAGAATGTTCTCATTGGTATACAAGTCCGCAGAAAATCAAATTATCCTAACATTACATTTTTAAAAATATATTCATACTGCTTAATGATCTCATGTACAATGTACATTTACAATATGTATTACTTAATTGCAGTTGCTTATATTCCCTATCAATTATTCCAATGGACTTCATATTAAAAGACTGGGTACACAATGATTCCAATTTGCCTGCCTTATCCCATTATCAGAAATGTTTTTCAGTGTGAAAACTAAATCATGCACGTAAGCTAGAAGCCTAGCATTGAAACTTCTATGCTAATGTGATGAAAATTTATTTAGGCTAAAAAAAATATCACAACTGGCTGCTTCCTTCATATGTGACAATAGCACATTTTAAATTCTTATGTTGATGTAACAACTATACGTCATACTTAATGGGGATGCATCATTCATTCAACAAACATTTATGTAGTCAGACAGTGATGCTAAGTATAATTATGTATGTTCATTTGAATCTGGAATATACCATAATTTAGAGTCCTTTGAACTTTTCAACAAAAGCATTTATACAAGAATTCAATCACATGCTCCCCAATCAAGCCATTGGTTTTCCAAAAATTTTAAGATGTGAATATACTGTTACACTGTTACTCATCTATTTTTGTCCACTAGTTTTAGCAGCCATTAATTATTCTTGCCTGGATAATGAAATGACCAGCTTTTGTGATCTTCTGATAGAAGAATTAGCATCATTTCTAGATTAATTCACTGATTCCACCGCAAAAAAAAAAAAAGACTTTCTTTAGTATAAACTGTGTATTCTTATCTTACTCTACCATTTTGTTGTTTAGATTTTCTGAATCCATTACCCCAGATTTTGTCAGACGGAACACCTTCAAGCAAACTGTTCTGCTACATCCAACATTTTTTTGAGCTTTCTCTTACTTTTTGATATAACAAGATGTTCCAGGATCAATTTGTATTTTCCCAGCCCCAGCCCTGGACAAGACAGAAAAGCCATTTTTTCGAGGAGCCCAGATTCCTTTAAGATAAGAATGGTACTTTTAATGCAAGACCTGCATGTTACATGTACTCACTGCGCCTACTGTATCATTGTTCCCAAGTCTTCTCAATAGAACTAGGAAATATGTGAATGTGAACATATCTACATACATATAAACACAATCTGTATCTTAAAAACCATCATCCTAAACCATCCTCCACCAGGCAGATTTGGGTCCCAAGGCACATTTTGCCATGCGTAAAAAGATTTCTGGTTGTCAGAGCTGGGGAGGGTACTACTCACACCTGGTGAGTCCAAGCCATAGGTACCACTAAATATGCTACAAAGTACAGGACACCCTTCCACAACAGAGCACAGGCTGACCCCAAATGTCAGTAGTCAAGTTGAGAAATCCTGGTTTATATGGTTACCTCCAATTTCCATGACAAACGTGGCCTCCTGTGTGTTTACTCACATGATCAATCCCCAAACACAGGGAGAGAGCTTTCTATTTTGTCCCATGCCTCTGCAGAAAAACAAACCAACTTACCGAAACTATTTGTTTAGATGGATTTTGTTGTTGTTGTCGTCTTTGTATATATGTATTTGTCTTTGCTTCTTTTGGTCTTTAGCCTGAAGACAGCCAAAGTAGCTTATTCAAAAGTTACTTGGGTTGTTCCCCCTCTAACACCCCCACCCCAAATCTAATTTTTTTTTAAGATTTATTTTAGAAAGAAAGAGTACAAGAAAGCATGAGGATGGGGGTGGGGCACAGAGGGAGAGAGCAAATCCCAAGCAGACTTCCCACGGAGTGTCGAGCTCAACACAGGGCTTGATCTCACAAGCCGGAGATCATGACCTGAGTCAAAAATCAAGATTGGATGCTTTGAACAGACATTTCTCCAAAGAAAATATCCAAATGGCCAACAGACACATGAAAAAGTGCTCAACATCCCTCAGCATCAGGGATATACAAATCAAAACCACCGTGAGATACCACCTTACACCAGTCAGAATGGCTAAAATTAACAAGTCAGGAAACACAACAGATGTTAGCGAAGATGCAGGGAAAGGGGAACCTCCTACACTGTTGGTGGGAATGCAAGCTGGTGCAGCCACTCTGGAAAACAGTATGGAGACTCCTCAAAAAGTTAAAAATAGAGC